>JAJTWR010000032.1:850000-862500 GCA_021613335.1 Whitmania pigra | reverse complement strand
AAGCTTTTGAATGTGAGATGCCCAATCAACGCAAGCAAGGCATTAAGAAAGCAATTAGAAATGTGTTTTCGCATGCAATTGGCTTATCCGATTGTTCATTATTAATGCATAAGACATGAATTTTTCTGAAAATCAAGTATAACTTGGTCGACAGCTGAATTAATTATTAAAATATATATATATATATTTTGACATATATTATTAAAAGAATGAGATACCTGCATGTCTTTGTGGTTTTATGTGCGCTGCTTTATCGGGCGTCAGAAGAAATTTTAGTTCACCTTCAGAGAGGAACGTATTCACACCTCAATTTGTGTAAAAACAGTACACCACTGTACCAAATATCAGCCAGATCTTCTATTGAATGCTTAACCTTTTGTCAAATTCTGCTCGGAAACGTTTGCATGAGTTTCAAGTATCATCAGAAGGAGAAATACTGCTTCTTGTACAATGACCTAATTCGCTATGATTATGAACATTACACCAATACAAATTGTTTTGGATACCAGCTAGTACAAGGTATTTACTTTTCAATTTTAATTTTTTAATTCTAATAAATAAAAAAATAAAAATACTGTCATTTTGGAAGCAAAACCAAAAAGCATATGATTGTCTGCCAGTCTTTGAAGTTAGAAAACAATAAACTCCGAAGAAATTTAAACTTAAAAATAAATTTAAACGGCTATGACTTCATACTCAGGGAATGCTTGGAATAATGATAATATTTCATTTGTGATTCTCGACTCGTGGGGCCATACGTGGGCCGTGCTGAAGTGTTAAATCACTCAAAAAATTTCACAAAAAGTAGATGAAAATGAAAAATTAATTTGTGTTTTTCATACATTGATAGCGCAGATTTGCAGATCGATTTATTTCCACCAGTAGGACTGATTGGTTGATCTGCAAGTATTGATGTTTCAGCAAAGACAGGTTCTTTTTGTGCACAGTTTCTCTGGAATATTCGTTGTTGCCCACAATGGCGATAATATAATTTCTTTTCCAACGACTTATTTGTGGCAGGTTTCTTTTCTTGCATTGACTATCAGGAACGCAAAATATTTACCAACAATGAACGTGTGTATAAACTATTAATGATGAGTGCTTATCAAGACTTATCAAAAGTGCGCAAGCAGAAGTAGCATAAATGAAAATAATAATATATAATAATAATAAGAATAATAATAATAATAATAATAATAATAATAATAATAATAATAAGAATAATATTAATATTAATAATAATAATAAATAATAATAAGAATAATAATAATAAGAAGAATAATAATAATAATAAAAGAATAATAATAATAATAATATAATAATAATAATAATAATAATAATAACAATAACAATAACAATAACAATAACAATAACAATAACAATAACAATAACAATAACAATAACAATAACAATAACAATAACAATAACAATAACAATAACAATAACAATAACAATAACAATAACAATAACAATAACAATAACAATAACAATAACAATAACATAACAATAACAATAACAATAACAATAACAATAACAATAACAATAACAATAACATAACAATAACAATAACAAAACAATAACAATAACAATAACAATAACAATAACAATAACAATAACAATAACATAACAATAACAATAACAATAACAATAACAATAACAATAACAATAACAATAACAATAACAATAACAATAACAATAACAATAACAATAACAATAACATAACAATAACAATAACAATAACAATAACAATAACAATAACAATAACAATAACATAACAATAACAATAACAATAACAATAACAATAACAATAACAATAACAATAACAATAACAATAACAATAACAATAACAATAACAATAACAATAACAATAACAATAACAATAACAATAACAATAACAATAACAATAACAATAACAATAACAATAACAATAACAATAACAATAATAATAATAATATAATAATAATAATAATAATAATAATAATAATAATAATAATAATAATAATAATAATAATAATAATAATAATAATAATAATAATAATAATAATAATAATAATAATAATAATAATAATAATAATAATAATAATAATATAATAATAAATGCTGATCAAAAAGACGTCTAGCAGAAAGGGTTAATTAAGGTTCTGTTTAAGTTTTTTTTTATGCTTACTCGAAAACTTCTGAGTGCACTATGTATGCATAAAGGATATGAAGAGGCAGTAACAATATGTAGAGGGTAAGTTCGAGCAATTGAAGTGAACCCACGAATGATATATCAGGATGATGATGTAAGACTTGTGTATAATTGATTTATATCATCGAATCACAAATGCATTATTACTATCATTTAATATTATCATTAGTGTTATCATTACAAGCATTCTTATCATTACTATCGTTATTATTATCTAGGCTAGACTAGGTTTACATATTGTATGCATTGGGCTTCATGCTTACATAACGGATGAATGGTCGATTTATCGATTTATTGTTGTTTGATCAATACAATGATTCTAAAGTTAGAATTGACACATAGCAAATGATGTTCACCTAAATTAGTATTTTTTATTAATTATTTTACAGATTGTCCAGTTGGATTTAAATATTTAATCGAAGGAAATAAATGCATCAAAATGATGGTTGGCAGATGGGATTGGTACACAGGCAGACAATTGTGCAACTCTTTGCATCCCCGTTCTCATCCTGTTATTGTGGATATTATCAACGATATTTGGCTCTTCTCACGCTATTACGAAGCGGAAAGTAAGTCAACTTATTATGACAAATATGGGTGATATCAAATGGGTGATATCAAATGGGTGATAATTATTGTAAATAATAATTGTAGTCATATCAAAAGAAATGTTATTAGTTTTTAGAAAATTAAAGTTAAATCATCTTACCTTATAAAGAATATTCAATAACTAATTTATTCAAGTATAATAGAAATTTGAATGCTAAAATGTGGTAATCATTGATAAATATCAAAATTCATTGCAAGTTTAATTTAGATATAAAATTGAAATAAATCAAATGAACAGCTCTCCATCTAATCAGTTCATCTATTAACTGCTTCTTTGGCTGCAGTAATTAACAATGGCTAATTGTGAACTGATTTGTTGACCTTGAGATCAACGCTGCTGTTATTTTCTTATTCAGCGGTTGTTATAAAGTTAAAATGTCGGTCATCGTAACCATTAAAAATAACTGTTATGTTGTATTATGTTGAACTCGTTCTCCACGCTCTCAACCCACAAACTCAATTGTGAAACTGTCCTAAAACTTTGTTCTTTATGGGATTTAATGATTTTTTTTTAATTTATTTATTTTTATTTAATTTATTCACACGAGATCAAAGGGCCTTTAACCGCTTACATGACCAAGCAACAAAATGTAAACAAACAAATATCCGGGCGACAGAGCTAGACCACAAAGGGGCTTAAAAATTAAATTGATTCTTGAATGTAATCATAATAAAGCTCTTTAAATTTAAAGAATTGGTTAAAGTTTAGTTGTCGAATTTCTGGTTTGAGGCGAGTTAGAGTTTGTAGAGTTTACAACATCAGCCGGTAAGGAGTACCATGGTTTTACGATATCGCATCGGAATTTTCTAGTTTTCAATTTTTGATTGTGGTCTCGGGTTCTGGAATAATTTGAGTTGATGAGAGATATTGTGGCTTGAGTAAGGCAATTTTTGATCTTTAAATCGGCAGTTTCTCAAGATTGAACTTGTTTCCAGTTAATTCTCACAATGTTTACTCGTTAAATCTTCAATTACAAAGTTGCTTAAATAAATTCTTGTTTCAGTCATGCCACAATGTCCTAATTGGTTAGTCCCCGGGAGATTTACGTGCTGGTCAGCAGGTATCGCCCCTTACGTTAGCGGTGTCAGACAATCATTTCGATGGGATCTTTTTCCAAATGTTACTCAACCACTAAAAGCAACAACTCCATGGCTAAAAGGCGAACCAAATTCTTATTTAGATGGAGCTAATAATTGTATACAACTTTTATACACAATGGGATTGGATGATTATTACTGTTCCTTCGCAATATGTATTCTCTGTGAGATTGATATGTTATGAGAAAAGTTTGTGTGAACATATTATTTTGTTTCAAAAGGAAGTTGCAGATATTTTAAATTTTAAATGTATATTAGTTAAGTAATATATAGTTTATTTATCATATAGTTTTTATTAATTTATACGAAATACGGTTGTTGCTTGTTGTAAATTCTATTTCCTCCAAAAAAACTATATCCTTGCTTGATATCTGGATGTTTTCCTAATTAATTTATTAAATTTTATGTCTAAGTGATTTAAAACTAATCTAAAAATAGATTATACAAAATTGAAATATGACGAAACCATCAACTCCATGGAGAAGTGACGAGCCAAACACCAAATGTTACTAAACACTTGTTTCCTAACATTAGTGTTAAAGATAGAAAATGTTGTACGGTTTACCTAAACGGGATTGATGATTTGGATCTCATTTTTACATGCTTTACATATATATATATATATATATATTATATATATATATATATATTTGTTTGCAAGATTTTCTGTTTTAAAGAAAGAAGCATTGCTCCTAGACAGTCGAAATAAATTTTTGTAAAATTAACATCAGCATTTCGAATGCAATGAATGAAAAACATTACGAGTAACAATATACGATCAACTTGTATTCATAATTATTTTATGCCGCAAGTTTCTTATCGAATTTACATGTGAACGTATCGGAAACTGCTTTGTTTTCAATGGCGAAAATTTTATGTGATAACTTTACCTATACTTTATCAGCTGCATGACAATAATTTCTGTTGTTTATGTTGTAGTTATTTAACGTTGGCATTTTAAAAATAAACGTTTCAGAGAAATTATTCGTCGTTTGAAAGTTGATTATTTCTAATACTGTTATAACAATGTAATAATGGTACTATGCAATCAAACCCGGTTATGCGGCCGGCCTGCGTATTTCCAGACCCTAATCGGCAACAGCCATGGCTGATTAATATTCGTAGGCAATCACTGTGATTGGTTGAGATCTTAAATTGGTCAGAGCACATATGCATATGTTTATTTAAATCATAAGCTCCAAGTCCTAATGCTCGGCATGACCAACGTCGGTGCAGTCGGCTAATAAAATGTAAATAAACAATGTAGTCGGGTGTGTTTTTTACAGTACATAGGGATGATCTCAAAGCTAACAATAAAATGTTTCAAAATAAGTAAACTGAACTAGTTAATTAAATTTATTTACAAAAACACATGTAATTATGTTTAGTTAAATAACTAAAATTTAACAATTGTAATTTTTGTTAATTTGCGATATCTTGAGCAACATTTCGATTTTTTAAATCCGACCCCTAGAACGTAACGAGATTATTAAAACATCACGATAACTGGCGTCTTCATCTAAGAATTTAAAACATCAAGAGAATAAGAGGTAAACAAAATAGAGTTTAATACAATTTTTTGCGCATAGTTTTGAAGTGATCTCTATTGGCGCGCACAGCAACCATACATAAAATCTTAATTTATCTTATCTAGCTTGCAACATGGCTGCCAGCCATGGCGGATTGTGTCTGGAGTGAAGCTAGATTGAAGTTTAAAATAGAAATGTTTGATAAGATCTTCACTAAACACTTGTTTCTTAACATTAGTTAAATTTACACCGAGGATAGTCTCAAGCTTCAATTATGCCATCCCAGAACTGTAGCAGAGATTTGAACAACTCATCAACAGTCATCTCGAGGAGGCCCAAAGATTACTATTTCTTTGCGGGAGATACTGACGATGATAACATTGAACCCCGTTGAACTACCTTTATGGAATAATCTGGAGCTACTCGGATGGAGCGTTCGTTCTCAAAGAACAGACTATGCAACGATCAGTTGTCTCACCTAGCTCCGATGAGCATATAATCCTGCATATTTATTGATCCGAGATCAGCTTTGATGTTCTGCTGATGTGGCTGATAAATTTGAGTTCCCTAACTTTTGCTCAAATGTCAATAACTCACATGACGGTTGCTCATTTAGATTATTGCGCACATGGGTAATTACGCACACCGACAATATTCTATGTGCGCAACCGCCACGTGAGCTGGCGCCATTTAAGCAACAGCCTGGTCGCCTAAATTGATGATGAAAGCATCATAAGTTCAATAAAGGAGAATCAAAGGAGAGAGGATGTTATGGTATAAAAATAAAGATTTTATGTGCAAGGCATAGTGATATCAGAAGCCTCCATCACATCTAAAGTTTATCCTAACATTGAAAACAAATGCATCTGGGGCTTGAAGTACTTCAAATAGCATCGCGTTAGAGCGATGTTGCCCCAGAATCAATATAAACCAAATCAATATAGACATTCTACAAGAATTTCTCTATGGCTTTGCCTCCTTCACATCCCACAATAAAACTCGTGCTGAATCTGAAGTTTTGACGGGATGAGACAAAGGTCCCGGCGTTTTCAATCCAAGTATTTCAATAATTGTTTTAATATTTCAGAAGATATTGCCATTTTTACATAGTCATACTCGCCCTACTTTTCGAATTATGATTTTTTACTGGAACATCGAATTGTAACTAAAAATAATTACAACCGATAAAACGAATTGAGATTAATACAATAGGCTAATAAATAAAAAAATCGATTATATTAAGAAAAACAGTGACTAATCATTTTTTATATTCACTATTTTAGAGTTTCGGGAGCTTTCATTTTTTTTAATTAGCAATTTATTTTTCAAATCGAAGTTTTCGTACGCATGCATTTAATTTGGATTCGGACAGCCACGCCAGCGAACCATAAATTCGGGAAAACAAAAAAAAAGTCTAAAACATTAAGACATTGAACAGGATGTTCATCGCATGGAAAGTCTGCGTTTCTCTCGTAATAATTATTAAACTTATTATTGTTTTAACTAAATTGATTAAAGATTAAGAAGTTTTTAATAGTTTGAAAACCTCTAAAACTCTTAATAATAATTCATTATAAAATGCAAACATTGTAACGTCAATAATTACTTGAGTTATCCATTATTCTTCATAACTACAGGGGCCATTCATTATTGTCCATAATTAATGAAACCATTCATAACGACAAAGCATTCACAAAAATAAAGATGAATAGCTGGATGAGCACTCAAGCAGTTCCCCTATTTTTGACAAACAGTTTGTGCATTCGAGTAGATAAGTTGGTTCGTTGAGTTAATTCAACTTTCCAAGCTATTAACTTCTACATAAATTTCGTTAATGCAATTCTAAAATTTTCTATTTCTTGACTGCATCACCTGAAAAGAAGGGACACAGGCAATATGAAACTAATAATTTTATTCGTTACTTACATTCTGCTACTTTACCATTCTGCGGAAGGAATATCCTTTCACCTTCAGAAAGGAACTTATTCTCAGAATAATTTGTGTAAAAGAGGTTTGCCATTGTATGGGAAAACAGTTAGATCTCCAGTTGAATGTTTGGTAGTCTGTCAAATTGTACTTGGAAGCAGCTGCATGAGTTTCAAGTATCAGTGGGAGGAAAAAAGCTGTTTATGTTACAACGATGTTATTCGTTATGATTTCAACGAATTTAATAATCGAAGTTGCTTTGGATACCAATTAGTTCGAGGTTAAATTAAATTAATATGATGTTGAAATGAGGATTGAGATTTCTAAATCAGCAGCTTAATTATTATTACAAAATTTGTTATGTTGTAATTTGACGTTAATTCTCATCAAGTAAATGGTTAATTCACATTTTATGGATTATTACTCAGATAGAATTGGTAAAAAAACAAGTACAGCAGAAAATAGACTTAAATTGATTTTTTAATTGAAACAAATTTTCTATGACAGATTGTCCAAGTGGATTTAAATTTTTGGTCGAAGGCCACAAATGCGTCCAAATGAAGATTGGCTTGCTGGATTGGTATACAGGCAGAACTAAATGTATCAGCTTGCATCCTATGTCGCATCCTGTTGCCGTTGACAGCATGGAAGATTTACAGCTGTTTTCACTTTACTTTGGAAATGAAAGTAGGCCTCATATTTGGGTAATGTATTAATAATTCCTTCATCCAATTTAAGGTACACTGGGTTATATTTCCTGCACTTTATACCTTAATGACACTTAAAAATTTGATCATTTCCTTAGTGGAAGAACATCATTAAATTCTATTTTAGTCATATGACCTTACAAAACAAATTTATTTTTACTTTTAACGACTGCTTATGATATCGGCAGTTCAACCCAAATGCTTAAGCACAACATACGGTAACCAGTACGATTGCTGGACGGCTGGCATCAGTATCTACAACTCTTCTCAGCGACTACCATACCAATGGAATCCATTCCCAGGTGTTTTTAGACCGGTGAAACCTACAGCACCTTGGAACACTGACGAACCAAATTCTCCTAAAAATGGAAAAGAGTACTGCTTAAACATGTTGTATAGTTTAGGATTAGATGATTATATGTGCACATTTCAAATGTGTGTTCTCTGTGAGATCGACTTGTTCTGATCGATTAGTAAAGTTGATGTAAAAATCGCAAGATTTGAAAGAGTTTGAAAGTGAATTTCTATTTGATTTTCTTGTTGATGATTTTAAACATTGATCCTATTAAGAATAATATTCTTTCATTAGCATCTCAGATTTGATCAATTTTCGAAACTAAAATAACTGAGTCATTTCATTTACAATTTGCCTATTTCTGGTGATTTTTAATGTCTAATCGCTATCATATGAAAAGGTTCGCTAATTGTGTTGCTCATAAAACTTTGATTTAATATTATCGTGGTTTGAAATCAGAAAGAATTGTTAAAAACTGGCATTTCAAGTGGTTTTATAGTTTAATATCAAACAGATTTGATTAAGCAATTTTCTGGTTTAGGACAATCAATATAATCTGAAAAGTCGAGCCTTCTGGAGCAATTCATATCCTATTGTAATTGCACTTCATTTATATAGTGCCATATGCATAGCGTCAGAGGCACTTTTTGAAACCATTTATATGGCGATTCCTTCCCAAGCTCGTTTCTGGCAGTGCAGGCTGGGTTTCGAACACGACACATTCCGACTGTTGCCATTACTGCCGTATGTAGGCACGTAACCCATTCAGCCAACCTGCACGCCCTACCAAGGATTCAACTTCTTTAGGAAGAACTATCATGAAGTCTGTGAAACCTTTTCACTTTTCAAGTTGAGTATCTAAGTGTGTGGATCCTGCGGCCCTGATAACGATGCCGAATGAACAAATAGTTTGGATTTGCATCATAACTTTGGAGTAGGCATTACCATTATGATTTTGCGCCTCCAATCAAGAATACCATCTAATATCTTATAGCAAGATATTATTTAAGTACCGTTTTCGTTAATTTATCGTCGCAGTTAAAAACTACATTTAAAAGAATACATTTAATTTTATCGATGATAAGCTTAAGCAGGAACAAACTACTACTTTCTGAAGGTGTAAAACAATTATAACTTCATTAAAATAAAAGACAGTAATTTAAAGTAAAACAAATACAAATTCACTCTCACAATGTCTGACAGCTACTTGACTAAAGTGATTTCGAGATGAACTTTTATATAAATGAAGATTTTTTCGATTATGCCGTCCTAGAAAATAGCATTAACCTTCGTATTTTATGCTTCCATATGTTCTCGATAAAAAGTTCACACACTACGATGTTCTGCAAACAAGGATTTCCTCACTCAAATAGCACGCTATAAAAGATCAAAAAATGAAACTCGAATGTTTTATTAATTTTTGTCTCTTGCGATATCACATAACCTTAACGTTACTGTTTTATTTTGCTCACTCACTGCATAATGGAGTGTTTTAAATTCTTCCTAGCGATATTAATGTTAATACGTTCAGCAGCACCGGAAACATTTCGCCTTCAAAAGGGAAGATATTCAAATAGCAATCTCTGCAGAAATGGAATTCCACTTTATGAAAGATATGTTCGATCTCACATTGAATGTTCCGTGTTCTGTAATCATCTTTATGGCAGCAAATGTGTGAGTTTTAAATACGAGAAGGACGAGAAAAAATGTTCTCTTTATCAAAATTACCTAGCATATGATTTCATTGAAACTGACGATGCAACATGCAAGGGATTCCAAACAATGCCCGGTGAGTTTGATTGGAACTACTTTTTAAAAATGCACATAAAAATTAAATTCCGCAAGATTCCATTACATTTACAATTCTTGGGATAGCTTTAAAATCTTTTGAAGAAATTCGAGTCGAAGTACGAGTCGGAATTTGTTTATCTCTATTAACCATTTTTTGTTAATTTGTATTACCAGACTGTCCCAATGGATTTAAATATTTGTTCGAGGGCAACAAATGCATTCAAATGAACATTGGTGCTTGGGATTGGTTCAGAGCCAAGACTCAGTGCCAAAACTTGCATCAACTTTGTCATCCTGTCATTGTTGATTATCATTGTGATGCTAAGTTATACTTTCAATTTTTCAACAAAGAAAGTAAGACGTCATGTTTGTGATGTTACAATCCTTGTATTTTCATGCAGTAGGGGAAATTGGATAAATATTGCCAATGGGGTAAAATGCGGTAGCTTTACGTTTAGTCATCTATAGGAAATACAACATTTACTATTAGAAATACATGTTTAATCTTACCAAATAAAAAGATATTTAACAATTGCAGTTCGACCAAAGTGCAACACTTCTCTCACACCAAAATATTCTTATTGGACTGCAGGCATTAGTTATAATATAAATGGCTTTCGACAACCATTCAAATGGGATCTATTTCCAGGTGTTTCTCAAGAAATAAAATCGACAGCACCTTGGAAAAAAGGCAAACCAAATTTGTTCTTTGATGATGATAGAAATTGCATTCAATTAATGCAAGAAATAGGATTAGAAGATTACCCATGTGATGCAGGAAGATGTGTACTTTGCGAAATTGACATGTTTTGAAAAATTGTTTCTTAAGGCCTTTCAAGTCTCTCCGCATTGATTGTCAAAGTAAAATATAAAAATGTGTTTTTCAGAAAAATTATTTTTGAGCAATGTACTTTCAAGGTTTTTCAAGGTTTGTGTGCCAAGTAAAATAATTTACTTTATAATTAAAGACTTTTGACTATCCTATAAAATAAAAATTATCATGCTTTTGTTTAAGGTAATATTATTACAGTATTAGATGTATTTAACTATTACCGTAATAATCAGGGATGGTTCAGATTAAGTTACAAAATTATTATGAGGTTTAAAACTGTAAAAATTTCAAATACAAATTCAGAAATATTGTTGCCACCTTTTACTAACTTTATAACACTAAGAATGGTAAATTACTGACAGATAAAGGCTGCATTAAAAAGAGTAAATAAATAGAAAGACTCTGGACCTGGGGGAGCAGGGGGGAGCGGCCGCAGGAGAAATGACAGACTTTTGCCAGAGAAATACAACGTCGATGAAAAATTCAGTTTATTCTAAGGACAACAAATTGTAAATACAAATAACAAAGTACCTTGTTATCCGTAAATGTATATAATAAATTTTCAAAAAAAGTGCAATTTTGTGCTATCAAAGATCACATTGATCTTTTTAAAAAGAAACAATGTACAAATTAGTTTGTAGGATAATGAGCCTCTAATTCAATAAACTCCAATTTCTTGGAAATGTTTTCGAATTTGATTTGTTCAGTGGTACACGAGATAGTTTCATTTCCAGATTACGCTGGACAAAATTGGAAGGATACATAACTTCTTGGGAAATAAAGAAAAAACAAATGAAACACAAACAGATTTTTATATTCTTTCTGATTTCAAGCCATGAAATTCATTAACTCCAAGTCAAATAACTAAAAAAAATTACCAATTTACCAAAAAATTTTTAATTACCAGAAAACATTTTCAGAGTTACCAGAAATCGCTAAATACAAATTGAAAAGACTCAATTACTTTTTGTCTTGAAAACTGTACTTGACTAAGTTGTTGATGAGAGATACCATTCATATGCGGTGATTCTTTAAAATAAATTTTTCGATATGAAATTACATTACAAATTCACTTATTAAGAAACGTCTCATGCCGCAACAGTGAAAATTTGTAGAACAGTGATGTCAATGGCATGGATCACTCCAATGGTGTATATTTCTAGGTGCTATTTCAAATGCTTAATTTGAATATAATGAAATTCCTCATATCAAATACGTCAGATGAAAAATTACAATGGATTGATGTTGCAAAGTTAAAGTGCATAACGTACTAGGTGATCTCCAATAATTTAAAAGAAAAGAGAAAAGTTAAACATAATTAGACAATTAGAAAATGGATGTGCTTTAAAAATTGTTAGAAACTTAACTCTAAAAACTCTCATTTAATTTTTTCATGCATCAGGTCCCCATAAACAATAACCAGAAGTTCCAGCATTCATCGTTTTATTTAAATAAAAGGCATGTACCAAGCCATGTTACGAACCATAACTGCTTGTTTTGGCCAATAATTACTTGGCAACTG
>JAJTWR010000032.1:745000-845000 GCA_021613335.1 Whitmania pigra | reverse complement strand
TATAGGAATCGAAGTTTAGCCAATCCCCTGAAATCCTCAGAGACAGTTGGGTCCCTTGGCTCATGAAGCTCATAAATGGAACTCATCCATCGATGAAAATGGTCATAAATATTATTAATAATATGAAGCACACTGCATGCATACTCTCTGAATGTAAGGCACCTGCCATGGGCCATTTCGAAAAAGCATCCACAACAAACACGCAATCATACTTTGGTCTCCTCTCAGAACAACACCATCCATCACCAAACGATTTGAAGAGAAAATCACTACCAAATGGAATGGGAAGAATGGGAACTGGATCCCTTTTATTATGGGACGGAATCAATATACACACTATACGAAACTATCTGAACTCGATTCTTTGCCTCTGGAAGCAAAAATCTCTTAAAAAAACTTAGAGGCCATGTGCCCTGTGTTCTCTCTCCAAGTTGATACGCATTCGGGACTCTAGTAACCCCACTGTTCCGAACCTCTGGCACAATTAAATATCACAACGGTAAAAGGAATCCAAGAGATATTTCATACACTGTTCATCTAATCGCAACTCTGTGAACTCTAAACGAAGAACCTGCCCGCTGCTCCGCAACAACGGATGTTATCACTACTCTCTCCTCCTGCTCAAAATTCGCAGATATCAGCTGATCGTTGATAATGGATAGGGTTGCCAGACGTCCGGCAAAAGGAGGTTATGTCCTCCTTTGTAACCTGATATCCTACGTCCTGCAGGCTAAGTTAAAAATCTTTGAAATGCCCGGCTTTTCTTATATTTTACGTTATAGTTTTTGTGTTGTTGTTATAACTTATAACTGCACTCTACCGTATGCCTACATTGTTACTACGCAAAAAGTGTATGCATTTCTGCAAACCAGTTGATTAAAGATTAATGCTCAATGAACAAAGGAAAGGAGCAGACTCTGTTAAGGACAATTTGAAGAATGTGAACAGTTTTACGCATATATGATTGCTAACGAGGATCTTCTGCGAAAAGTTGGCTCCTCCGAGAAATAAATTCATGTAATTAATAAAGATTATAAGGTAATGATTATACAATTGGCTGTGTAAAGAATGTTGTTTTTTTTTTGACAGTTTCAAAAAGGCGTCCATTGAATTTATATTTATTTTTTACACGACTGTTTTTTGTTCGATTAGCTAAGAAAAAGATACACACATTAGCAGCTAATGTACCTGGATGATTAGATCTCAGCCTCAGTTAGTGCTCATCGGCACGACAGTTAAGATAAGATTCATTCGTCCCATCGTTGGTCTTCTCAGAAAACAAATCACCTGAACTATCGTATTCGAACTATCATAAAAGAGACAAACACCAATTGTCATCAGACACGACTGACAGTATATTCTCCTGATTTGCAAAAGCGCTCGACTTATCGCAAGTTATAACAGTATCATGGGGAATCGCTAAAGATTTTGTATCCAAACCCTCCTCGACATTATGGTTCGTAATTGAATCCAATGATTACGCTACGGTCGGTTATTAAAATCGTTTCAGTCTTTTGCGGTGTCACCGCGAAACATGCGCTAACTTTGAGTGCTATGTTCACGCTGCCCCTCTGACTTTGAGGTTTTACCCAGTATACCTCGTACACCCCATTCTCAGCGGTTTATCCCATAAAAGTTTTATGATAAAACTTTGATTGATCACTAACTCTTTACTAAGGATAACATTTAAATCAAGTCAATCAACGCCGAAAGAGGTGGCAAATAATCTATAACGATTTCTCGAAACGATCTCGCATAAAATTGTTCATAATCGTTCAGAACCAAGTCATATCATATTATTTGTAAAATAAATATACAAATCAGAAAAATTATTCTATGAATTAAGAGGCTCTTGTTGCTCTTTTAAGAAAAAGCTAACAGAAAACAAATGACAAATAAAATAAAAAGAAATCATCAAAATTTATTTCAGTCAGTTGTTTTTTTTTTAAATAAGTTAATTGTAACTTTTAAAAAAAATATTTTGCTTTAGGGTTTGATTCATTTTCTATTTCATAAGACTGCTGGCATTTAATATCGATCAAATTGAAAATTTAGTTAATTGATTAATTTAATCGCAGTTTTAAATAATTAAAAATTCATATCAATCTGACAAAGGACGCAGTTATGAAATGAACAGTTGAGGTCGTCTAACCCGCCACAGCCGTGTAATGATTGAATGCAGTTGTCATAAGAAAATAATTATGAATTTGGTTCTCCAGAGGCCCACGGTGTTGTGGATTTTATCGACTTAAAAACACCTGGAAAAGGAACCCATTGAAATTGTTGACGTAAGGACTGATACCAGCTTACCAAAATGAGAACATGTATGAATCAATCTTATTCTGACATGTCGGTATGACTGAAAATAAATAAATTTTTGTAATTAACTAATATTATAAACTAAATCCTTTATTAAAACATTCTTACTTGCCAATACTAAATAGCTAGAGAACAGCTGAAAATCCTGCGCAGAATCAATAATCACAGGTTGAGAGAATGGATGAATTGAGTTGCACAATTGCTTGCCTGTGTACCAATCCCAATAGCCAACCATCATTTTGATGCATTTATTTCCTTCGTCCAAATATTTAAATCTAACAGGACAATCTGTTGCAAATGGAAAAAATATTTCAGGGGACAAATGATTATTAATATATACAATAACATATATTGCAGCATATCTTAAACATATTCGGCATGCAGGTTGGCCGAGACAGAACGGTTAGAGTTCCTGCATGCGACGGTATTAACAACAGTCTTTATGTGAAAATGGAAAAAAAATATATCAGGGGACATCTCATGTTCGCAACCCATCCATCATTGCCAGAAGGCGTTATATAAATGGTTGATGGTTATAATTAATTGCTCTTACCGAACATTTGGTAGCCCCTGCACCTTCCATTAGGAAACTTATTATAATCATAGCGGATAACATCGTCGTAAAAGTCACATTTCTTTTCGTGATATTTGAAATTTATGATGTGTTTCCGAGCACACTTAGGCAGAATGAAAAACACTCAATGGCTGATCTAGCTGACAGCTTGCATATTGGAGGACTATTTTACAAAGATTGACAGTTAAATTTATTCCATTCTGAAGACGAATGGTAATAGCTTCTGATGTGAGACAGAACAGTATGCAAACGCAAACAAGTGCCAAAAAGAATGAATAACACATTGAATTAATTTTTAAACATTCAATTATTTGAAATATTCTCATTTACAATAAAATTGTTTTAAGCAGAGACCCTATCCATGCTGCACTTTTCATTTATACCTGGACTTGCTTTGGACCTGTTATTGTTCGAATGAAACAGACAATGCGTTGCGCCATTATGTATGTATGCCATTATGTCAGACATAAATTTTGTTAGGGGCAAATAATTTTCTGTGCTTGATGTTAATGAAAATTGTGCAATACAAATTATTATTAAATGACATTGAATCATCAACTTTATGTAATGAAAATAAATATTGATATCGATTTTTTTTAAATATTTTTTCTTAAATAAACAAATATAACAAAATAATCATATTGATAATAACGACAATCTTTCTTCAAAATTTCAAGGACTCAATTTTTTTGTTTTGAGAACTGAACTCGACCAATACCATTCTTATGTGATGATTGTTTAAAATAAATTCTTCGATATGAAATTCCATTGCAAATTCACTGTTTCAAACTGCACTAACGATTTCACTGCAAACTTTGTAAAAACTTTGCTAATGATTAGGATAAGTCGATCTCACAGAGAACACACAATTTGCACGAGCAAATGAAATCATCTAATCCAATACTATGTATCATGTATATGCAGTACAATGTTCCATCTGTAGGAGAATTTGGTTCGCCAGTATTCCACGGTATTTGATGCTTCACCGGTTCATAAACACCTGGGAATGGATTCCACTGGAATGGTTGCCGTAGAGAAAAGTTGTAAAAACTGATACCAGCTGTCCAATAACTGTACAGAACCGTGTACGTTGTGGTTAAGCAGCTTGGTAGAACTGTCGATGTCATGATTATTGTGAGCACTTTATTATGGCAATTAATTTGCTTTACAAGGTTACTACAATTAAAAGATACTCTTGTTTATTTAGAAAAAATGAACAAATTTTACACTAGTTAATCAAGAAAAATAACCAGATTATCTTTTAATTTGATAGTGGTATTACGATATTTAAATGTCTTACTCGATTTTTTACTCTTAAATTGTGTTTTCAAAAATCATCTATTCAATGAGAAAATCTGAAGCCTAACTTTCACTTCTAAAATAAAGTGAAAATAGCTGAACATCTTCCTTGTTGTCAATGACAACAGGATGCGATTGAAGATGCAAGTTGTTACATTGAGTCCTGGCTGTAGACCAATCCCACAAGCCAATCTTCATTTGTACGCATTTATTGCCTTCGACTAGGAATTTGAACCCATTTGGACATTCTATCAAAAATAAATTTTAATTAAGGATCAACACTTTAATTCATATCTTTCCATATTTATTTTAAGTAGATTTCACAAATATATTTCTTTAATACTCCATAAAACATGAAAACATTAATTACTTGAGGATGACTATAACTTGCACAATTATAACATAACACATCCAATTTTGTAAGTCATAATTAACATCAAATTAATAAATTTAACCTCTGAATAATTGGTATCCGATGCAACTTCGATTGTTAAATTCGATGTAATCATAACGAATAACATCGTTGTAACATAAACAGCTTTTTTCCTCCCACTGATACTTGAAACTCATGCAGCTGCTTCCAAGTACAATTTGGCAGACTATCAAACATTCTATTGGCGATCTGACTGTTCTTCTATACAATGACGATCCACTTTTACACAAATTAATGTGAGTGTAAGTTCCTTTTTGAAGATGAAATGATATTCCTTCCACAGAGTTGTTAGCAAGCTGAATTGAAATAACGAGTAAAATTATTAGTTTCATGTTGCCTGAGTCCCGTCTTTTTTCAAATTTTCAATTTCTGTATGAGTGCAAGAATTTTATAAGTTAATATGAAAAAAACATAGTCGTTGTATGAAATCAATAACATGCCAATCTTGCTAATAATTTATTCCTTTTGTTTTCAAAATTTATAGTCTGGTGACACGAAATACAAATAAAGATCTAAAAAATTGAGTTTGAAAATTAAATTCTAAAGAAAATAAAGGTCATTGATTTCTCGGCCTCCAATAGCTGGATTACAGGAGCACGCTACAACTCCCAGCCAAATACGGCATTCGTATTCCCAGGCGGTCACCCACCCAAGTACTAACCGGGCTCAAAGTTGCTTAATTTAAAAGTTAGAATATCATCTAATATAATCTAAAATCTAAATTTTCTGTGCTTCAAAAAGTTTTTATAGGATAAAGCTGGTTTAATTTTTTCACCAGTTGTAAAATTCTCGTCAACTCTAGCAAATAGGAATGGCGACAGAATGACTGAGGGCATGTATCTATGTATCTATCTTCGATATTGTTTTGGGTCCATATGCATGTGGCGCTATATAAATAAAGTTACAATTACAACTGAAACTCGTTTTTAGAAATATTCATTTTCTACACTCTCATCTGGGTACATTTCAAATTATTGAGTTGTGATTGACAAGCATGGTGGAGGCTCCGATCAAGAAGTTGCAGCTAAGGAAAAAAATTATCAAATTAAATGGAGCTCACCAATGCTTGCAAACTACTACCAAACAATTGTAAGAAAAAGTCATTAAAACAAAATTTTTTCTGAACCATTTTTAACTCGTTTTTTTTATTTATTTTAAAATAAATCTACATATCACAAATAACCAAGATGATTTTTAAAGTAATGGCAACCCATCTGAATTTCAGCACAATGCTGAAATTGTAAAAAAACTCCTATTGACAAGTCGTGGTTGAATTATGAAAGTTAGCGATTAGATGCATGCTGTATAATGGGTTAGAGGCATAGAACATTGCGATTCAATCGAATTCGAATGTTTGGCTCGACATTCACTGAATATTGTTCAAAGCCACGTAGTTTTCATCTTAGACTTCTTAACTAATGATGGGAGTCAAACTACAGAGGGATAGCACACTTTGTGAGTTGTGATCATTTCTTTTACATGTTTTTTATGCTTAAATGAAGTAAAATATATCATTTTTCATGCCCGAATTAATTTAAATTACCCCAAAATAATTCCAGTTTAATTCCATTTTTAGATCGGGTTTAAGTAAGCTTTTTATTTTTGAAATTTACATCCAATCAATAAATCATTCGATATTTCACAGTTGTCAGAATATAATATGTAAAATGAATATTTATCCTAATTACGTGTTTTCAATATTTTGTAGTTTTGAATAGTTTACATTTCTTTTCTTCCTCAGTTCTTCCTCTTTTTCATGTTTATGATTTGGTTGGCAAAATACAGTTTGATTATGCAATGAAGATGCAGCAACGCCAAATCCCAAAACGTTTTATTCATAATTTAATGCGTTATAAATTATAACTCATAATATAAAATAAGACTCACATTTTCAAATGTAATTATTTATTCATTCTGTTCGTGTCGCTAGCAAATAATCTTTAGCGAAGCGAATTCAACGTTGGCATTCATGGCTTTTGACAGGTTTTTGTTCATCAACAATTAAAAAGACAAGATAATTCTATGGACTCGTCGAAAAATCAATAGCAACGAAGAGTTCAAGCTATTAAAAATAATGTAATTTGTTTGATCCATGATAATAATGATAACAAAATAATAATTATGATAACAATAATAATAATAATAATAATAATAATATAATAATAATAATAATAATAATAAATAATAATAATAATAATAATAATAATAATAATAATAATATAATAATAATAATAATAATATAATAATAATAATAATAATAATAATAATAATAATAATAATAATAATAATAATAATAATAATAATAATAATAATAATAATAATAATAATAATAATAATAATAATCATAATAATAATAATAATAATAATAATAATAATAATAGACTTTAACTCTACTTGTTAACGTAGTTGTAGATTTTTTCGATTTTTTTAATATTTCCTAGTAACATTTATTTAAATATACAATAATATATCAATAGTTTAGAGATTTAAAAAATGGAATTAGAATCACATAAACCAAAGCATCATAATTTATCTCAAACAAAATTTTCCAGGTTTGCATGATCATTGCAAGGTTATTTGTCTGTTATTTTGAGCAACCAACAGATGGTTATGATGCGTCAGATGTTGATGATGTTTGATGATATTTCATAGTTTTTAAACTCTTACTCACAATGATTAATGCAATTTAAATTCGATAGTTTACCTGTCTGAGTGACGCAAACTCATGATAAAAGGCAGCAAGTCTGCATTTATTTTCAATTGGAAGACGCTTGTGCAGTAATTAATTTTTTTTAAATATTAAAAATTAGTTATTAAATTTATTTTTTTATTTTAATTTATTAGCATTTTATTGATATGATTTAATAAACAGAAAATGTTGCTCTTTGCCATTGCACTCAGCTGCCTAAACTTGGCCTGCGGACAGGTTGAAGTCAATATTACTCTCCCAGGTTTTTCTAAGTTTCCTTCTTAAATGCAAAATGATTTTAATCAAACAGAATTAATGAGCATAATAAATTAATTTATGGCACAAAAACGCCAATATTCATTAGAGGCATAGTTAGGATATTAAATTCAGAAGGGTAGGTATCATGTATTCATGAATCATCGCTTATTGCACGAAACTGATGATATCCACATTTATCTTGAAATGGTTATTATCAAACAGGCCCCCATTTTTATGAGGAAGTAAGTGTCAAATATGATGGGTTGGTCCTGATACCCGTAAAAGAATTGAGCCAGTGCTTTACGCAGTGCCTTTTCCTTGAACAATGCACAGTTGTAAGCTTTGATGATTATGACAAGCAATGTTTCATTCAAATGAATTCAGAAGTACAAGAAATAGCCTATCCACCGCGTTACAAAACGTATAAAAATTCAAGGGGGACCCAAGACTGGGGTTTGGCTAAGTTTTGTTTTTAAATCAAAATTGTTAACTAATTTTAGCAAACAGACTTAATGTCGACTAAAGTAATTTCTTTACTCTGTTAACTCTGAAAAGAAGCAACGTAAATTTAAAAATTATGGAATTTCAGCTTAAAGAAAACATGAATTGTAGATGATTTGTGCTGGAAAAAGTTGTCAAGTCAGCGGACCAAAGGATTTACGCAGGCAAAGTTTGATCCATTGCGCCTGTGCATGCTATACTGCATAGGCACCAAAGTTTGCAATGCCATAACCTACGATTCGGACACATCTCCTTCATGTTGGGTCCAACTTTCTTCGGACACTGCTTCAGTTACTGTGGAAAACTTCGAATATTCACCCACAACTGACAGTTACCTATTTGATAAAGCTTGCTTGGATGTGCCAACATACCTACCCAAGTTGTGATCTTCTTCATTTAAAATGAATGGTAAAATAAATTTTTGGTCAACCTATTCTAAAAATTAACTATTTTCAAACATTCTCCTCACTTTTTAATTTGGAATCTAATTGCAGTTTGTTGAAAAAAAGATTTTACATTTCAGAAACATTAACATCTATTTTGTTGTCAACTAGAACTGGCAAAATAAATTTTGTTTTGGTTTTGAATTATGGACATTTCACAATTCAATTGCCCTTATTTATATTGGACAATAAATTCGGTTTCTAAAATTGTGGTCTTTTAAAGGTGTTTTCATGTTAAAGTCGTGTTCTTTCAAGATATGCCGTCAAATTTATTATTTAATTTATTAAGATTTTATTGATATGATTCTAAATTTATAAATTACAATCCTATTAGCCTAGTTCGTTTGAAGATGCACTGACATGTGAGTCTTGCAAGCTGAAAGCGCAGCAACGTGTTCAGGCCCGTAGTCAGAAAGTGATTTCGGGGAGGTTCAAAATTTTTTCTCCGATAAACAATGAATGTAAAATTCAAAATAAATTTTATTATAATATAAGATTAAAGCGACGAGAACCTCTGACAATTATGTCTAAAACCTCTTCAAGATCTACTGAGATCTCTGTGAATACTGAGAAGAGCAAGTCCTCTAAGCCTCACTTTGGTAGAATTGCGAACATAAGATTTGATTCATTTCATCGAGAAGAAGGATCTTTCGACAGTTGAGGTTGAGACGGGCAATTTTGCCAAAATTCGAAGGAGCACTTTAATATTGGGATAGAATCATTACATGCTAACAAAAATCAATTGCCGAAGATGGTCAGTCCTCATCATTAGTTTTGTGCCACTTCATTCGCCACAAAGAAAACTCTGAATCTAAAAGATGTGCATCTGGTAGGAGTGTTTCATAAAATAGCCCACATTGTTTTATACATTTCTTAATGTGATTATTTTTCACTAGAAAGGTCTCATCTGTATCAGAGAGGGCCTTCAAAATAAAACGTCTTTTAGGCAAGACCATCTGTAGTGAGGATATCAATTCTGCGTGGTTTACTTTATTATATTCATGGTTTGAATGTGCTTCAAACACCTAAATGGCATCTTTCCATCTATTAAAAGGTGTTACTTCTAAAAAAAACAACCTTTTGATTGCCACCTTTCCACACATGTCCTCTCCCAAAGAGAACACAATATTTACAAAATGCGCCTTCTTTTTTCTTAGAATGAGAAAGCCAAGAAAAATCTTTCTAACTAATACATCTGGAATTTCAGGCGTTAAGACTCAACAGGAAATTGATATAATTTCAGAAGGGGTCCACAGAGATTTCAAAACACTTTCCTTTTCTTGATCAGTAACTGGTGTTGCCACATAATTTCCAATATCGTATTCATTAGTAGTGTGGGCTAAAGGCTGGTTTTCGTGAAGAACTGCCACATCCATATCTGCGTTCGATCTATGATATCAGATTGGTCTTCGTAATTTAGTTCTTAATTCACAGGTAATCTTGCAGTAGCATTTTTGAAATATTTTATTAAATTACTTTGTTTAGACATTTTTTTCAAATAAAGTTGCATATAAGCTTTTATCAAAGCTAATCGAACAAAAGAACGGAAGTCCCTGTATGAATAATCGAGCGATAATGATGGCCTATTTCAATTCTTGAGACATAGGCAATATTGTCGATCGAACAATAAAAAAGGTTTTAATATTTTAAGATTTATATAAAAAAAAATTTTTTGAAAAATATTTCGGGGGAGGTTTGAACCCATAAACCCCCACCCCTAGCTACGGCCCTTAACGTGTTCAACCATGCATGATCGAAAGTAACAGTAGTTATAATAACTTATTATTAATAATATGCTACGAAATTCTTGCAAGTGCAATAATAACTAAATTAATGATTGCAAATTAGTTTTATTATTTTAAATTACAACAATTTATGAATACTTATAAATTATTAGTAAAAAAAATTGTTCTGAAAGTTTTTGGGGATGCGGAAAGTACATTGAAAACAAAAAAATTACCTACTTAACAATTGATTAAACAAAATCAGGATAAATTAGCTGCGGGACTTAAGACAATATATGAAACCTGATTATTATTGTCAGCTGCAGAAGTTCCATGTTGGGGTGGTTGGTTTATCTTCTCTTATTAGAATGATGATTGCCTTTGGTTGCTTCTCTTTAGAACAGTTTAATGCTTAATTGCAGTACGCAGTGTTGTAAAAATTACCTCATTTCGGTAACTAGTTACAAGTAAAAGTAATACCTCAAAAAGCTACTTAAGTATAAGTAAGAGTATTGTCTCAAAAATTTACTCAAGTAAAAGTTAAAAGTTGCAGGGTCTAAAAGTTACTTTTAAGTAAAAATTACAAGTAACTTTGATGCTGCCATTATTGTGATCATACATCATTCCGTATTATTTAAAAGGAATTGTTTCTCTTATCATTAAAACAATTACTGGTATTAACTGCTAGTACTAACAGTCATTAAGTAATAACATTTGAACTAATGCATTTTTTTGGCGTTTTTATTACATTACAATCACAAATTTTTGTTAATTTTTAACATAACTAAGTCCTCGAATAGTTTGTCACTCATTGTGGTCCTTCAGCTGTTCTTTGTCATACCAGCAGAGCTGAATAAACGTTCAACAGCTGCACTAGCTGGCAGAGGAGTGTTCAACTGGATAAATAATTTCTTCAGGGTATCGCTTCCAGTAATAATGTTCATGTCATCTGATTGGTCTCGAAGATACTGCATCAGAATATCAGTTGACCTTGTGCAATTGAAGAAACTGTCAGCATCAGATGAACGAGAGCTCAAAGCTCGTCCATCTTTGCTGCATTAGAAGATGCTATTTTGGCTACCAGTTTCTCATCAAGCTTGACAATCGTTGGCAACAGATATCCCATATTCCTTAACTTCTGTTGGATGCATGCGTTCCACGTGCTTCTTCAAGTTAGATGAAGAACCTTCATATGCTGAACATGTAGTTTTTGTTTCTGTTGGCAGAGTAGGCATGCATACTTCTATGATTTTCCTTTGATTGAAATCTGAACATTTTGTTCAAATATGGCCACGGACTATCTTCACCCTTGTTCCTCTTATCTTCGCTAACGACACTAAAAATGGCTTTAAATGAATCCATACTACGATATATTAAATCTTATATTATTATATGTATATAATATTATATATTAAAAAAGCTTCGGTATGACTAATCCACAATTTCCGATTTAAAACAAAAACGACCGGCGATAACAACAATAACAAAAGAGCGATGCTCGGGAAGGGGAAGGTTATCGAACGAACCAAAGAATAACAATATAGAATTTAAATTTTTTTAAAAATAAATTAAACTAATTTAAAATGTTATTTATGTTACTTTGTAACGTCTTGCGCCAAAAAAGTAACGAATTAAAAGTATGACCAAAAATAGTAATTTGTTACAAGTAAGAGTACAAATTTTTTTTTGTAATTGTTACAAGTAAAAATTACCAAAAAATGTAATTAATTACAGTAACGAATTACATGTAATTCAATACTGCACAACACTGGCAATACGTGATTAACAAAATTATTTCTGTTGAAGACATTTCTGTCCATAAAATTCTTCACTTTGAATGCGAGTCAGATAGAATTTACTTCTCACAAAGTCTTTTAATTTTAAATTTCTAGTACAAATTACTAATAATTAAAATAATATAAATTACTTTATAGCTTGCAAATACAGTATTATTTTTTATTAAAATGCTTACAATTACAATAGCCATTTGTCAAAATAAACTTATAATTTGTGACAATAAACTTGCTTGATTAATGGTACAGTTGAATTTACAACTTAAAACATGTGCTGATGCGTCTTAAATGTTGGAAACATGGCTTTGTAATCAATCAAACGTTAACAAAATTTATTTTATATTTTTTTAATAATGATATCTCATAAAAGTTTATAAATTAATTAAATTGCGAGTAGATTTATAAATTAAAAATTAAAAAGAAAAAATAACTATACCAAATTTAAAAAAAATATTATTAAAAGTAATTAATTGTTTTTTGTAAGAACAGACTTTACTTTTTAGAAAAAAAAACAAGACAAATTTGTTAAGATGATTTATCTAAATGTGTTAGTGACACGACAATTGATCCTTGAATTTTGCGAAGCGAATTTATCTTATAAGTAAGGCCAGTACGTAGACGAGACAGCTGTTATCACAAATTTGTGAAATTATTTGAAATTATTAATTTCTTAATTTTAAATAATCAATATTCCTTTTAATGCTTTTAAATTTACAGGATATGTTGTACTTTTTAATAATTCTTGGCTGTTTGAACTTGGCCCTCGGAGGAAGAGATGGAAAGCATTCTGAGACCGGTGAAATTGAGTTCTTTTTTATTTTTAAAATTCACAAATAATAGAAAATAGCGAGTTTGAAATAAAATAATCACGATACAACTACCAAATAAATGCTGATTATATATATTGTTGCAATCCCATAGAATCTCTGACGTTAGAATATGTATAAAACTGATTAGATAATCCTTAAGATGATTTTTAAATATTGAACAAAAAATATTTCATTAAACAGCTAGCCATGTTTATACGGAAATCAGCCATGGATACGAAGGACTGGTAAAGATGCCAGTGGACGAACTGAGTGAATGTTTTATGCAATGTCTTTACCTCGAGTACTGCAATTTTGTGAGCTTTGATGATTCCAAAAAACATTGCTTCATCCAAATGAATTCGGAAATAAAAGAAGCACCCAGCAAACCTCATGTGAAAACCTTTCAAAATATGAAGACCTTGTTGAATTCAGGTACATTTTCTTTTCACATATTTGTTTTCATTTATTCAGAAATTTTGCAAACACATTTAACGTACTTTTAAGAAACTTTGAAAAATCAAGCTTAAATTAAAATTAAATTGTATTACAGGAGAAGTTTGCTGGAAAAAATTGGCAGGCAAAAGTACGCATGGTTTTACAAATATATCCTTTGATCCGCTTCCTCGATGCATGTTATACTGCATTGGCACCAAATATTGCAATGCCATAATCTATGATTCGGCAACAACTCCTTCTTGTTGGGTCCAACTATCTGAAGCTACGACCTCAGTTAATGAGGAATCTTTCGAGTCTTCATCCACAGCTGACAGTTACTTACTGGATAAAGCCTGCTTGGTTGAGCCGCAGTATCTTCCAAAGTAATCGCTATTCCCGTTAAGGGAATGTCAAAGTTTTTTGGTCACCCTTTACAATTAACAAACAATTTTAAAATCTGCGTTTTTTTTTTTGAGAAACTGTAAAATCTATTTTACTGCTTTACCAAATGCTTTCCAGGAGAGGTTGCAAAGGTTTCTGTTTAGTTTTGTTTCTTTTTGCATCATTAAAATATTTTCCTTTTTCATATATATCGCAATTCGTTTGACTTTTGAAATTAAATTAATTTCCATTTAAAGGTCTTAAGGACTGTTTTTATATCAAACCCTCAGTTTATCTGCTTAAAATGAGAAGATATTTGTAAAATGACACTTATCATGTTGTTATTTAAATACCTGATTTTTAAGAAATTTGATAAATTTATTATATTGTACTTACTGGCAGTTTGATTTAAGTTATCTTCTAAACGCAAACAAAAAAAACTAACTCCAATTATGAAACAAAATAAAATAATGTTTAAAACAAGAATATTTAAAATCATTAAAATCATTAAAATCGTAATTAAATATTACAATATCGTTTACCAACAAGTCAACTCTGTGCAATATTTAATTATTGAATGTATTCATGTAATTGTAATTGTAACTTCATTTATATAGCGTAAGAGGCGTTTCTTGTAACCATTTATATAGCGCTCCTTTCCTGGTAGAGGATTAAAGATTTGTATAAGAAATATACATACATACATACGTACATGCAAGATCTTTATTTTGTATATATAGATTAATAGCAATTAAATATAATTCCATTAAGCATTTTTCTTGGAGTAGATGGGGGTGTGACCGCGTGTGTAATATTTTGTGACAGGGGCATAAATCATGGGTGTTCATGATAAAATAAAACGCCGTTTAATCAGCAAATCAACAAAAGCTCAACAACACAATGGCAACTAGACAACAAAAAGCTTAAAACCTAAAACTGCAACAAAGAAACTTTATATATCTCCATAGTATGACTGGGTCGTAACTGGAGAACAATCTGCTTATTTCCAGTATATTCAATACCATTGTCAGACCTTAAAACTTTTGGTTTTCGTTGGAATTTACGAATCACTTCTGCAGCAAATTGTAACTAGCATAATCATCAATAAATGTCACCATGTATTTGTTCTTTCCGGGTGTTTGTGTTTTCATTGGATCGCATGCGTCACTGTGAATCAGGTCTAGAGGTTGCTTTGAGCGGTGTTCACTCATCTTGGGGTATTACGCTTTATACAATGATCACATTTCATCATCACATTACACTTATTAATGTAAATTCCTGTGGCAATTTCATTTGTAATTAGTCGCTTTATAGCATTTGGATCCCGACGCCCTAAGCGTCTGTGCCACAAATGAATGCATTCCTGATGCTTTACCTCAGACTTGGCCGCACAAGCAAATGGTGAATTGTTCCTACACAATGGCTTGTGTAAGCCACCCTTAAGCTTTCCAAATGCTAATAATACATTGTTGTCTTTTATATAACACAGATTTCTGAGCTGTGTGAGGAGACCTTTGCTGAGGTAAGCATGGGCAGTCTGATGGTTGACAAGGAGAGTCCAGTAGAGGAGCTTCCCATAAAGATGGACAATGTTGAGAATGAGGACAACGGTGAGCTGAGGGAAAGTTTCTCAAACTCCAAAGAAGTCACGCCAGTGTCCGATGAGCCAGTTCCGTGCACAATTGCCTCGTTGGTGTCGGTTGAAAAGAGAACCGAGGTAATAATTGAACGAGGGACTTTGGGAAAGACCAGAGTGGAGCCTCCTCGCGTTGAGAAATTAGTGAAGGAACTGGACCCGGAGAACAGTGGCGAACGATTTGAGTTGGAGGTGGCCAAATTCGATTCAGCGGCGGATGTCGTGGAGGTTGTGGCTGCGGATGTGATTGCAGCGAAAGTAGTAGCGAGATTAAGTAGTTACGAAGTAGTTACTAATTACTTAAAAAATAGTTAAAAAATAGTTACTAACTACTTTTTATATCTCTGTTTGATCTTAAAGTTAAATCTAACTGTAGAATGAATTTAGTTTGAGAGAAGTTAGAAAATGGACCCTACTGGTTATTTTGTTGCCCACTTCTCAATTGATGTGTGCCTTGCATCCTCCCGTCGAAATAAAAACCACTCGATACGATCCTTCTAGTGACATTCAGTGCCAGGCAACTCCACAAAGTCGTCAGATATTATTGTAGTTGTAGTTATATTAATGCAGTAACAATATTCTAAACAACAATTTGGCCCTGCACTTGTTTTAAAGACACTCAAGAATATGGACGGCAATTATCCTTGGAAATTGATAGTAACTGGAATAATAGTCTCGTGCTGTTTTGCATTCTTAGAATCAAAGAAATTCATAAAACTACCAACTGACTCAGGAACATCGAATTGTGCACTGCTACATCCAGGATGCGGTTGTGTTGTTTCCAACTCTTCTTCAAACAAGAGTTTTTGTCAGGAGATTTTTTTGAAAGAAGTTTACACCTCTTTCTGTGTGGCAGCGGTTCAGTGTGCCTATTTGTGTTTCCAAAGGAAGGAGTGTATCAGTTTCAATTACATAATACCTTCTCAGTCGTGTCAGCTGTTTGATTTCTACAAATTTTCCTTTTATGACAACCCACAATGTCAACATTTTGAGGTAAAATAAATCGTTAGCACAAGTGCTTCTTACTATTTCGTAATTATGAATGAGATAACTTTTTTAATTATATTTTGTTTTCTGTTACATCTTAGGTGCTTGATTAAGATATATCATGTAGAACTGTTAATTTTAAATCAACCAAAATCGGATATTTCAAGATTAAAATCATGATGCTGTTGCCAGAATTTCACTTGCAAAGATGTGACTGTTTAATAATAAAGCAATAAAAGCTTTGTATGGCAATTACTTTTATAAAACTTCTTAATTTAATTCTCAGGTCCCGAAGTCAATGGACAATGAGACTCTGCTCAAGGTAAAACAACTTTTATAGTATTCAGTCGTTAAAGATCGCAGTGACGGAATTGTAACATATTCTTGTAATATATTATAATCCGTAATATTGTAATTTTTTCCTTATAACATATTAATGGATTTGAAAGTGCAAACTGTGCAAGTCTCACCTGAATGATTAATATATTTCCTGACTTACCCGAGCAAAGACAACACATCTGAAATTTTTTTCATGTGTAAATTAATGTTTCAAGCGCTGAAACTTCAAAAGAACATTCACATTTTAATTTTGCAATCAACAATTATTAATCAGCTTCTATTCTTAAAAGGAAGCAATTGTTTTTAGCTTAATACTAATAATAGTAGCGACAACAAAATCAATAAAAGTAAAAATTAAAATATTTCTCAAAAAGCCCCTGCCGTTTCCGCCGCCCCCAATATAAATTGGCACCCGATTTTATTCTATTTCTCCGCTTTAACTTATTATTTCGCTCCAATTGTTGATGCAAAAAGAAAAAAAATAAAAACGACAGCTCGTAAATTTTTTTTTCCTTCTTTTATTATTGAAACACTAAACCAATACAAGTTGGAACCTAAAAGAAAAAAAGGAACGACATAAGGAAAAAACTCCCGCTAACAGACGTCGTATTGCCATTGACGAGTAATATTGCGTTTCAATGTCCCAATAATGTAAGAAATGTTAAGTAATATCGAGTAATGTACATGATTATTTAGAGTTAATAATAAAGTGTTTTAGTGCCTTTTTAAAAGCGTAAAGGTTTGAAAGGTTTTTGATATTACGTGGAACGGTAGAGTAAATCTTTGGTCTCATGCAAACAATACTACGAGAACCAGTGACTCTTCCTTATAGACGATATTACATACATTAAACTTATGGATCAAAATGAAATTTATTTTTTTGATTTAAAATCAATATTAATTTTTAATTTTGATTAAATTTGAAATCTATTCAAAAAATTTTCCGATGATTAACGAATCTCAAGAAAATCGAAATATCGGGTTACGAAAAAGATCCCGCATGAGTTCAACATTCAACAATAGCCAGGTGGGTTATGGATCTAGTCTTGCCTTAGATGGATGCCTTGGAATAAATGTGGGGGCAAACCAGTATGCTTATCACACCGACAAATCATATGGAAATAGCTGGTTGGCAGTGGATCTTGAACTGATGGTGGAGGTGGCCACGGTGAAAGTGCTGAGCTGGAATGAAGGTGATGAATTGATATTGAAATTTTTAAAATTTTTCTTCTAGATGTGGTTATATTAATTATTAATGAAATCAAATCGTGTACCTGGAAAACTTTTGAGATTTTATGAAAGCATAATTTTAGTTAAGAAGAAAACTTTATTGTATCACGCTATTATTAATGCGTTAATTTCAATGAGGTGATTTTGAAAAGTCCACTTGTGCATCTTTTGTCAATACTACAACACTAATACAATACAATACTACTATAATACAATACTACAATGCATTGGAAATAAATGAAAAATAATGGCAGCGGTAATATTATTAACGTAAAAACGGAGATTCATTCAGCTGAAAACCAAATGAACACTAAAGACATAGGGATTCACTAAACCTGCAATTTTGTTAAAATACTGGAAGAAAAATTTTTCAGAAACAAAAACCTCATTAATTATCTGTTGAAATAGAATTACCAGCGAAACAAAATGCAGAGTTATTCAACAATATCATTTCGTGACGAACTAAAAAGTATTTTCTGAAACTCATTTCATTGATTTTCATTGCAGCCACCCGCCTTTTTTTTTTTGAATGCCTATGTATTCAACTCTTCATCTCTGGCAACCATTCCATCAACGAAACAGCGAAAGTTATGCGGAGAATGTACGGGAAAACCTGGCCAAATGTCGTCCATAAACTGTTCTTTGACAACCCCAGCAGCTCGATTTGTACTAATCTATCAGTGGTCGCACAACAACTTGGCCATTTGTGAAATGGAGGTCTATGCGAGAAAAGGTTGAGTCGAGCCGCTGCTGAATTTGACGATTAAGTGACATTTATTTCTCGAGAGTACAATTTTGCTGAAGCAGACGCAACTTTGTGTTCTCGTAACTGTGAAGGAGTTTAACTTGTTAAGAAGTAAACTTGTTATTTAATAAATTTTACTTTGTTTGACAATTGATTTTATTTAATAATATTTAGTTTTTGGGCATTTTTCTGGTCATTTATTTATCAAGTCAAAAACTTCAGAAATCGTGGTGAAATAATCGGAGGTGAATAAAGACTGAAATAAATTTTTAAACTCCAATTGCTGATTCACTTTTCATTACATTGCCTCGGTTTTGTTCAATAACAAATTCAATGGAAATCAAATTTTTGACGATTCACCCGGTAACGTGTTTATTCACAAAATTATAATTAATCTATTTAAAAAAAAACAATAATGTAATTATTCGCTACACTTTGGAAAATATGTGCGCTTGGCATTTGTTGATTCTTGCTGAATTTTTTACCAATAGATGTTTTTTTTAATAAATTAATTTCTTTAACTTCAAATGTTTTGAAAAAATTATTTTAAAAAAGTTCTTTATGCAATGAGTTAACGCCCAATCATTTATAAACTATTTAAAATTAAGAATATAGTCTAAAGTTTTTACAAAAGAAACAACAAATTTAGTATATTTAGTTTGGCACATCACGCATACGATTATAGCATGTATAGGGTGGGAGCATGGTACGTAAAATCGAACATAACGTGTAATATGGGTGAAGACTCGGTACTATATTAAATTAATATTATTATCAATCTAATAGGTCATGCACTAGCGAGAATTAAACCTTCGAATGGCTCATTTGGACGATCGATTAATCTGAATTTTGTGACATTTACATCAAAATAAAAAAAATGTACCCGTCAAAAAGAGACATCGTAAACGCCAATCATAATTAGAACTTCTAAATCGGAAATTCATTTGCATGAAATTCGAAAATTTTGTCAAAGATGATTGGCATTTTTCAAATGAAATTGCGTCGCTCGATTGACAAGCACTCAGAACAACTGGCTTGAGCATTCAGAAGTGGTGCATTTCTATTATCTACTTAATTTTTTCTCGTAACTCAGCTTTCCAAATCTTTTTATCATCCTCGTTGCCCTTCTTTATACTCCTTCCATCACACTTACATCCTTTCTCAAGTAAGGGTTCCATACTTGTACACAGTACTCAAGAGTTCCAATTTGTGAGACTACGTACAATATCTATGTTTTATATATTGAAATAACCCGGGAGTCCGCAAATAAGCAAGTTAACTAATTAGTTTATTAGAGCAAGTATTCAGTTAACGGAACTGAGTAAAAGAAGTTAAGTGTGTAAGATTTAAGGTACTTAAGGACGCAAATGGATATTTGGGCTCCTGAGTAGTCCGGATTCTCGCTGATTGTCACCCTTGGACGAGCTGGCTAAAACAAAGCGTGACAAAATCACAACAAAGTGTGACAAAATCACAACAAAGTGTGACAAAATCACAACAAAGTGTGACAAAATCACAACAAAGTCTGAAACTTAAAGAAAATAATAAATATTCTTAGGAACAAAAGTTAGTTAAGTACCACACTCAATTATGAGTCGCCTAAATCTCAGGTTGATGTGAAAACATAGCTAGTCTCACCGAGTCTGTATTTATCAGAGAGCAAATCAATGTTCCAATATGTTACGCAAAGAAATTTTAAAACATATAATGTGTTATCGATTTAGATCGTTAGAAAAATTCATTAAATACTATTTACATCTATAAAATTGTATTTTTCAAAAGAACTGGACAGGCGATCAATGCACAACATGTGTTTGTTAAATGAATTTTGGGGGTGGGAGATTTTAATATAATTACACAAATAACATATATAAAGTACTTAAACAATAATGTTAATAATCACTTGAAAACTTTTCCACCTCCGTTGAGGATTGTTCCTGGTGTTTTGCTGGTTTCAAAACTTTCAATTTTCCTGGAGCATCAATTAGCGAGGAATCTACCTTCTGCTACTGAATTTAATCAGGTTAATAGTTAGGTACAATTAATGTAATTACAACTAATTATGATTAATAATAATAATGATAATTATGATTGATAATAATTTATATTACGTTTATATTAATTTATATTTTATGTTATTTTGGAATAAATATAATTAGGTTAACGATAATTAAGCATAAATCGATTAAGTTTATTCAAGTGAAATATGTTATTTATAATTAACCAAATTAGATTGATTATAATTAACTATAATTGTATCAATTGTAATTGGTTCTAATTAGATTAAATATTAAATTATTTATGTGAATTAGTACCTATTGCATATTTTTAAATATTAGTTAATACTTTAATATTTTTAAATATTAGTTAATATTTAAAGAACATTATTTAAGAACGTTTGTCATTATTTTGGTTATTAGGAAAACCTGTAACACGTAATTATTTGCATAGTTTAATTTGTTTAGTTTCGCTAGTTTTAACAACATTTGTGGCAGCAGTATTTAAAATCATTTAAACCAATATTCTGAGAAATAATTTAATTCAATTTAATTCAACTTAATTCCACAAAATAAATATTGGACAGTCGGAAAACAAATTAAATGGTAATTATTGATAATGCTAAATAAATATCAGATAATGGTAATTCAAAATAATTACTAGATAATGGGAACAGAAAATAAACATGAAATCCTTAAATTGGCGTGAGAATCAGGACTTGAGTTGAAAAAGTATTTTCCGTCGAAGTCAATGCTCTGGTGAACATTAATTTGAGTTTAATCATAATTTAATTTTCATTTTATTTGTTTATACATTAACGCAAAATTAATTACGTTAATAGATACAATAATTTTCTTTCAAAACTCATTATAAAATCCAAAAGAGACCAATTTCAAACAATAATCTTTTACACTTAAAACTCAAAAATTCCTTTTAAGGTGTTCTTAACTTTTGTATTTCATGCAACTATATTTTATTTATTGATAACAAAACTTAATAACGTAACACTTAGTGTATAGCTTATGATTTTGTATATAACTACTTTCAGGGTCAGTCCGACAGCGGAAGCGTGTTCTTCTTTAAGGCTGGTCCTTTGGGTTTATTTGAATTTATGCTTTCGATTTTTGTACTATGTGTTTACATAAATGCGTGTTCGCTTGTTTGATTCAATAAACTAAAAAAAAAAAAAAGAATATGAGTTCAGACAAAAACATGGGAACAAAAGTTTAACGTTACAATGACAATGATCAATGGCTAAAATTTGACTCGGTAAAATTCAAAAATGTATTATTTAGCACATTTTTGAACCAAACAGGTAATCAAGTTCAAGTTTTCAACATCAAATATGCAAAAACTGCGGTTATGTATGACTGTGAATGGACGACTACATTTGCAACTTTTATGTTTGTGCCCTGGACTTTATGAGCAGGAACAGTTTGTTGAAATGCATTTTATAATTACAAATCAAAGTAACATTCCTCCAAGTTACTTCTAAGTTGACGTTGTCAGTGTTCATTGTTCGGGTAACTGAATAAAAACTTAATAAATTATTACGTTCTGCTAGCGGTTCTTTTTGCAACTTGATGGCGTGCACGTTAGCTCAGAGGGTAGCGTGCTTGCGAACGAAGGTAAAAGCAGCAGTCGTTACTGCCGTGTTCCGGACACGGCGTGCACCGCCATACAAATGGTTGAGAACCCTTGACGCTTATGTTTATGACGTTATACAAATAAACTTTTATTATTATTATTATTGTTGTTGTTGTTGTTGTTGCTGCTGCTGCTGCTGTTATTGTTGTTGTTATCGTTATCGTTATCCTTATCCTTATCCTTATCATTATCATTATCATTATCATTATCATTATCATTATCATTATCATTATCATTATCATTATCATTATCATTATCATTATCATTATTATTATTATTATATTATTATATTATTATATTATTTATTATTATTATATTATTATTATTATTATTATTATTATTATTATTATTATTATTGTATATTGAATGTTGGAGAGATAACACTAAATGTAATAAGACGAAACAACTTTATTAGAACCGAAACGCGCGGCAACCTCAACTCGAAACGTAAACAACTCGAGGTCAAGTCGCAACTAAAAGTAGTCCACAATATTCATGCGGACACAACACCTCTCCACCAAGTTAAAGTCCCCGGTTGGACTTTTGCCTGAGGCGTTCTGACCTTCTCGGAAGAGTCCGCTCTTCGACCGTGGTCTCGGAATTTTCAGGCCCACCAAATCTCACTCTCTTCCTTGGTTTCTTGGTTGTAGGAAGGTTGATTTTGTCCGATGGCCTGTTCCAATGATAATCACCCGAATCATTATCTTGGTCTACTCCGTACCTGGGACGAATCTGCTTCACATGTCTCTTCCACAACAGTCCATGCGGAACGGATTTCACTAGCACATGTCTTCTACCCAGTCTCTTGAAAATGGTGGCAGGAACCCACCTTGGCTGACGGTCTCTCTGAGGGCCATAGTATTTAATGTAGCACGGATGTCCAATCGAATACTTGGCTGAATTTTGTTGCATTTTCTCCTTGAATTTGATGTCTAAATCGAAATTCTTTAGGCATCCTAGTCCTGGTTCAAAAATCTCTTGAAATTCAGAGCAAAGCTCCTCACATTGTTTTGTCATTGATGACGTTGACCTTGTTGAAATTAAATTAACTTTCTTCAAAGGTTTGCTTACATCAATTTGCAGTTGTTCAATTGATGTTCGGCCAATCAGATTCAGAAACTCGATGTTTGTAACATTAATTGTAATTGGCCTCCAGGTCGAATCGTTTGAAGTTGCAGCCTGAGTAGTGAAAACTCCTCTTACAAAAATTCTATTTCCTGTAGCAGAGTGGTAAAGTTTCTTTGCAGGTGTCAGTTTAGGAGAGCCCAACCTTTTCCAGACTTTGACATCACAGAAATTATCTCCAGCGCCGCTGTCAATTTCAAATGTTTCGGAGGAATTACCAAATCTGATCTCTTGTTTCAATGAGTCTGGTCCTTGGATGGTTCTGATGTAGGACACATCTCTCTTAAACTTTGCAGCAAAACAGGCTTTCTTAAGGTGGCCAGATTTTCCACACTCTAAGCATTTCATGTTTTTGCAGAAACAATCTTTTGCCCAGTGTCCTTTTTTTCCACATCTGTGACAAGTTAAGCTTGAATTGGAATGAGGTTCGTTTGACTTCTTGAATGTGTTTCTTTGTTTGAATATCTCTTTGGGTTTGCTTTGCTTGTCATAACTTGGACTTTTTGAATGCTCTACCCGGACAGTGTCTGCTTGTAAACTCATTTCTCCATACACTGTATTTTTAGCCACTAATGCTGCCCCTTCAATTTCGGCAGCAATTCCCACAGCTTTTTCAAAATTTTCTGGAATTCTGAATAGAGCTTTGAGCACCGCTTCACTTTGAACATTGCATACGAAATTAGTTCGTAGAGATTCGTCCAGAGGGTTGCTAATGTTTGCAAAGTCACAAGTAACAGCTGCATGTCTTATTCTATTTGCCAGTTCATGAATTGACTCACCTGGTTTCCTTTTGCAGTTTGTCCAAAACTTGTACCTCTCTCTTACCAGGAATGTAGTTGGGTTGAAAGTTGACTCCATATAAGTCATAATTTGTTCAAATAAAAGTTCGTTGACATTACGAGGAGGGGACATCTGTGAAGCAACAGTTTCCAGGGTTTTGTAAATGTCTGCAGTCTGCTTATTTAGAAAAACTTGTGCAGCTTTGGCCTGTGGAATTGAATTCACAAACATGTGTGTTTTGAATCTCTTTACGTAGTCTTTGAACACTTCTTTTTCGGGTAGAAACGACTCAAACTTTGGAGGTGGAGTCGACTGGACCGTTTGAAGTAATGCTTGAAACATTTTGGCCATGTCGTTCTGTTGTTTGGCCATTTCGCTTTGTTGTTTGGCCATCATCTATCCAAACACTTTGACGATATCTTTTAATTCCGCCATATTGAAAAAAACTTCAACGACAACGACTTAGAACAATTCAGAAAGCTAGTATTGCCGACTGTCGACTGCGCCACTGTTGTATTTGTATATTGAATGTTGGAGAGATAACACTAAATGTAATAAGACGAAACAACTTTATTAGAACTGAAACGCGCGGCAACCTCAATTCGAAACGTAAACAACTCTAGGTCAAGTCGCAACTAAAAGTAATCCACAATATTCATGCGGACACAACAATTATTATTATTATTATTATTTATTATTATTATTATGATTATTATTATTATTATTATTAATTATTATTATTAGTATTATTATTATTATTATTATTATTATTATTATTATTATTATGATTATTATTATTATTATTATTATTATTATTATTATTATTATTATTATTATTATTATTATTATTATTATTAGTATTATTATTATTATTATTATTATTATTATTATTATTATATTATTATTATTATTAGTATTATTATTATTCTTATTATTATTATTAGTATTATTATTATTATTATTGTTGTTATTATTATTATTATTATTATATTATTATTATTATTATTATTATTATTATTATTATATTATTATTATTATTATTGTTATTATTATTATTATTATTATTATTATTATTGTTGTTATTATTATTATTATTATTATTATTATTATTATTATTATTATTATTATTATTATTACTATTATTATTATTATTATTCTATTATTATTATTATTATTATTACTATTATTATTATTATTATTATTACATGATTGTTATTGAAAATTTCAAAATAGCATTCATTTTCGTACTACCTAAACGTTTCAAATTGTTCCCGCTATTGTGCTGAATGACAAGCTTTTGAGGTTGTTCTTTCGATAGAAAAATATTGCACCTAATGAATCAGATAGCAAGAGGAACACCCATAAACTCTTTAAAATTGAGTCAATGCAGGGGTTGCAACAAATTTTTCTTATTTTGCCACATGCTTATGAGCCTGTATTACTTTGAATTGTTATGATATTAACGTGTTTCTTTTAGCGTATTATAACTATTTTAATGAATGTCAGTTGCACTTGTAATTTATCGATGTAGGTTTTATAAATAAATTAAAAGTCAATTTGAATGACATTAAAAATTCAGCAACGTAGCTGAGGTGTAAAAAATATAAAATATTTAAATATGCACTGTGAAAAATAGTTTTAAATGTCCAGTTCTTAACACATCAGTTAGAAACACGTTAGATTTACAATTCGAAGGTAAAACATGTTATAAGTAATAAGATAATCGGTGATAGTACATTTTAAATTTTCTTTTAAACTTTGAAGCACGATCGTAATCTTAAAATAAAAATTGCAAATAATTGAAACTGGCTACAGGAACAAAATCCGAATCATTATTTTTTTTTCATTAATAACTAGAAGTTGACAAAATATCAAAATTAATATAGTCCAGTTTTAAGAACATTTCTTGATGTAAAATCTCTTGACATTGTAGGCTATCAACCTGAGACAGAAAATATCTAGGTGACAAAAGGTAATTTAATTATCCACAATAATTTGAGTTCACATTGTTCTACACTAAAAATTGTGTTTAATCTGTCGAAATTATGGGTCATTAAATGATTTTCTCTAACTCTTCTTTCGTCTTTGACTTGGAAGATACAACAACCAGAAGTCGAACCTTCAAAAATCATTACCTGGCTGTTGGGATGGTCTCTTTACGATACGGGAGCTAGTTAAATTGTTATTGAAAATTAAAAAACACTTACTAAACGCAATGAAAGTCGAAATAATGTGTTTGCTCATGTTGTTTTGTCAAACATATCAGGAATTTATGCATCTTCAAAGAGGAACATATTCGAAAATCAAATTATGCAAAAACAGCATTCCAAATTACAAATTACCTGCTAGATCACCAATCGAATGTTTCTCAATTTGTAAAATTCTGCTCCTAAGCAACTGCAATAGCGTCAAATATCAATGGAATCTCAAGCTCTGTTCGCTTTACGAGAATGTTATTCGTTATGATTTTGATGAATCGGCCAATGGAAGTTGCAGTGGATATCAAATTAAGCCAGGTTAGTGTAATTACCTAATATTGTATCATTAAATAAAAAAATGTTGAATAGTACCAGAAAGTTTGAGTTTACATTTCCCTTCAAGTTTTTATACAGAACTCAATCATTTTAATTAAAATTGTAAAATACTATGTCTTCATAGCATCAAAATTGAATTAATTTTAAAAATAACTACTATTATACACAAATTATTTGAACTTAAATAAATCAAAATAACTCCATTATATTTTATTATTAGATTGTCCGAGTGGATTCAGATATTTAATCGAAGGAAACAAGTGCGTCCAAATGAAGGTTGGATCTTGGAATTGGTCTGAGGCTAGGATTCAGTGCAACAACTTACATCCTCAATCTCATCCTGTTGTTATGGACGATTCGTTTGATGTGCTGGTGTTTTCTTCATACTGTAGAAATGAAAGTAAATATTGGATATCATAACATTCTCAGTTTATTTTTATTTATTTTCTTATATTTCAATCAAGGACAAATGGCTTTTTTTTAGGGTCCGTCCATAAAGTATATCACGCTATTTTAGATTATTTTAAACCCTTCCCCCATGTCACACTGTCACAAATCTCAGATTCCCTACAAATACGTCAAAAACCTCCAACCCCCCACTTTCACAAATACGTTAGCATCAGACTTGATTTTATTCCAGTAACTTTTTGTTTTGACAATCCTGTTTAGACCTGTACGTGTATGCTTTAATATATGCATTATACAATGATGCATAGAAATTAACTTTATCCATTGTTAGGACTATTGAGCGATAAACGATCTTACTGAAAAAATAAATCAGCTGAAATCACAGAGCTAATCGTGATTTTCGGAGCTTCATTCCCAAATATTATATAGAATCATCATTTTAAAAATGTAAAATTTTGAAAGTTTATCAATTATTTTTAAAAATTTTCCAATTTATGTTTAACCCCCCGACCCCCTATCACATTTTCTTCGACCCCCTCCCCCCCTCGAGCATGACGAACTTTATGGACGGCCTCTTATGTGTCCATCAATAACATGGAAACAAATAGAATATTATTAGAACTATGCAGAGCACATACAAACATGTATGGCAGACCATAAAAAACTCCATAAATAAAATTTATAAAATATTTAGAAATGCAAATATATTTTCTAGATATATTTAAGAAATCATTTGGAGTGTCGTAATTATTGCATAGTTAATTATTGGCTAGTACAATGGCATCTCAAAGATGTGACGAAAGTTTTTTTTAACTTAATATAACGGGATTACTTTACATAACCAATTGTATAGAGATTATATTATATAACTTATTTTAATTAGATTGCCAAGCTCACACTTAAATCACTGCCTTTTTTTTATGAAATTATGAATGCAGATGGTTGTATTATTGTGCATTTAGAATTTCATATTTGTTTACTTTATGTAGTACGACATTTGTGTTTTCAGTTCTTCCTAGGTGTTCCAGTCCACTTAGAGCATCCCTCCATGCATTTTGGACTGCAGGAATCAGCCCTTACGTTAATGGCCTTCACCAATCTTATCAGTGGCAAACATTTCCAAACGTTTCTAAAGTTCTGAAATCTACTACACCATGGAATAAAGGCCAACCTAATTTTGATGGTAATGGAAAACTCACTTGCATAGTCGGTTACTTTGAAACTGCATTAGACGATTTCTTCTGCAAATTTTCATTTTGTGTCCTTTGTGAAATTGATATGCCCTGGCAATGAAATAGCACAAGAAATGTTTATTTAACAAAAACAAGACATTGAAAATATTAATCTTTAATATATATATTTTATATATTGATTTTTAAGCATTCCTTTGCAAATTCATTGTATAAATGTGGTATTTCACATATTTATAAAAAAAGCTTGGATAAACACGAATGAGATGTTTAAAAAATGATTTTACTTTCGAAATGAGAATGGTTGGCGGCGAAAGCGAAGACATTTTGCATAATTACCCTTGGCTGCATGGGTATATGTTATCTTTTTAACACCATCCACAAAAAAGCAACCTTTCGTAGGAAAAATTCACCTTTAATTATTTGGTAGGCAAAAGGTGGATGGAAATTATTTTATTGTGCTTGCCTCATTAATACAATTGTCGAGCTTGACTTTTCCCAGATTTAGAGCATGCCTTAGAATTTCATCTATTGGAATCCTATTAAGAACACCTGCTTTATGTTTAATATGTTTAAATAAGAGGTAAAATAAAAACAATGTAGTTCTTATAATATTGCATTGCTTCCTTTTGTTACGTATGCTTGTTATTTCAGCTATGCTGTGTATTTTAGAAATTTAGTTTGAAAAAACAAATGAATTTTGTTTTGACTCAGCATAGAGTTACAACATTAAAGCTTCTGGCTAAGGATCCAATGATTCAGTGAGTTTATTAAGTGCAGTTCAATTAAGTCGCCATAAAATTTTTAAATATATAAGCTGCAAACATATTGAAAAAGGATGCCGGGACCTCACTTTGTCACAAAATTTTTCTATTGTTTTTAAATGACAATATTATAATAGTCCAGTCCTCATTAACATTTTTCTAATTTATGACTTTATTATTGGCGCCATACGATAAAATTTGTTCAAAAGAAAAATTTCATAAATCACCGAGACAAGCAACAAAATTTTAAACAATGGAAACAGACAATTAATTTTCTATAATCGCAACATACTGCACCGGGACTGAATGAAATTAATAAAACATAAATCACGAGTAAGAAAAAACTCGTAGGTCTGGCAAAGCATTTAAACATTTCAATAACAATAATCAATGACTATGGTCTGACTACTGCCTTAAAACAATTCCAAAAAGCACATGAATTCCATATAACCGGCACCCGGAAAATATACCTCCGGAAAACTCATCTATCTACATACAGATATGCTCTTTAAACATTTACCTAAATTGCCTTTATATTTTGTTTATTTGTTATCTAATTTTTTCACATTATTTACGCTAGTGTTTAAAATGAAATCATCAAATTAACTAATCTTTTGAAATTATTTTCACTTAGAAATTACGCTCACCGACCTCGCGCGCAAATATTGCATCAAACGCTCATTCGCGTTTTTACATCATTTGCAAATGCCCGCCATCATCTCAACAACCAAACCTGATCTCTTAGCAACGACTACGGCCTCATCTCCAAAATCCAACAATATTCTGCCTCCGACATTTTTATATTAGCCGTAGTTCTTTCCGCGCACCATAAACCTATATGAGTGAGGAATTGACAGAAAAAGTTTAAACAAAGTTAGGAATAGTTTAACTATTTTTATAGTTTAGTTGAAAACTTTTTTTTCTACCATTTTGTTGTTGGGGTCGCGGCGTAAGAAATGATGAGAACCTCTTCACTACACCATAGAAACAAGTCCATCCTATAATAATTCTGCTACAAATGAAAAACTTAATTGCATAGTCGGTTACTTTGAACTTGCATTAGTCGATTTCTTGTGCAATTTGTCAATTTGTGACCTTTGTGAAATTGATGTACCCTGAAAATGAATTAGAGCAAGAAATGTTTATTAAAAAAAAATGAACAAGATATCTAAACTGTTAATTATATATTGATTTGTAAGCATTCCTTTGTGAATTCCTTGTGAAAATGTTTATTTATCAAATAAAAACAAGTTTTGATAAGCACGAATGAGGTGTTTAAAAAGTGATTTTACTCTCGAATTTTTACTTTTATTTGTATAATCTCATTTGTACATAAATCTCAAATATTCTACATTCTATTATCGTTGTTCCTTGTAAAATAAAATTATTCGATTAAATACAATTTTTATTCTGTGCGATTTTGAGCAAAACATGATTAATATGACCATAACAATTTCCATGTTCGACCAGAGAAATGCCTAACAGACTACATTTTCGAACGCTATTTATAAGAACACCATTTACATATCGCAGCAACATCAATGTATGTGGGTTTAATGGTGAAATACGATTTAGCTGATTTTCTTGAAGTTTTGCGAATCTTTATTTGAATGGAACCAGTTAAACAGACGATCTGACTGATATTGATATTTACAGTCGAGGTTTAACACAACATAACTTTAATTTATAGTGGTTTAAGTAGATTAATGTCTGTGAGATAAAACACTCCAATGCAGATTATCACCCAAATCGAACAAATTAAATTAAAACTTCATTAAAAGATTATTTTTGTATATTTTATTTGTATATTCTACAAGCAGTGATAAAGATTTCATTTTCTTAGAGACAAAATTTATTTTCAAATAACTTCAGAAAAATAATTGAGGGTCAAATAAGCCATATCGACATTATTTTACATAGTAAAATGAAGTTTTTGATATTTTGTTTTTTCGACTTCAAACGAATATTATTTCCTCATGCATATTTTAGTGCATATCGATTTCGCAAAGCACACACAACTTGAAATCGCACCGGAAATCAGTGATTCCCTTATCATAGTAAGCAAGCATGCAGTTGAGAATCCCATCAGCCTTGGAATTAGGTTGCATTGGATTCCACGGCGTTGTAGGTTTCAGCATTTTTGTAACATTTGGAAAGGGTTGCCACTGAAATGGTTGACGTTTGCCCAATAAATAAGGGCTGATGCCAGAGGTCCAGAATGTTCTAAAATTTCTATCCACGCTATTATAGCATTTAGAAGCCACTGTAAATGTTAAATAAGAAATAAGAAATATTTAATTAATTATTATTTAATTAATAATACACAATTTAAAATTTGCCAATCATACTTGTTTTTAAATTTCTCTAAGACACATACAAAAAAGCATCTTTTTTTCACTTAATCGTAATGATGTAATGATATATTTGGAGAAAATTGTAGAGATTTAAAAACTATTTTTTACTTACATTTTAAATTTAAATATAACTTATAATTTAAGCCTATAGTACTTTATAATAATAATAATAATAATTAATAATAATAATAATAATAATAATAATAATAATAATAATAATAATAATAATAATAAAATATAATAATAATAATAATAATAATAATAATAATAATAATAATAATAATAATAATAATAATAATAATAATAATAATAATAATAATAATAATAATAATAATAATAATAATAATAATAATAATAATAATCATAATAATAATAATAATAAATAATAATAATAATAATAATAATAATAAATAATAATAATATAATAATAATAATAATAATAATAATAATAATAATAATAATAATATAATAATAATAATAATAATAATAATAATAATAATAATATAATAATAATAATAATAATAATAATAATTAATAATAATAATAATAATAATAATATAATAATAATAATAATAATACTAATAATAATAATAATAATAATAATAATAATAATATAATAATAATAATAATAATAATAATAATAATAATAATAATAATAATAATAATAATAATAATAATAATAATAATAATAATAATAGTAATAATAATATAAAACCTAAGAAATGTTTCAATGGTAAATTAATTAAGCAAAACTGTGTCTCATTTTCTGCTTATTTTCAAAAGTATAATTACGTATTTTTATGTATTATGAATTTTTATCAAAAGCTAAATAATTTTTACTTTCACTTTAACAGAACAATGAAAAAACTAATGCATCCATTAAAACATTCAAAATAACAGGATGACATAACAGTGGATGCAAGTTGTTGCATTCAGTCCTGGCATATCGGAACAAAGTACTTTAAGGAACAGTACAATATTTAGAGCTGAAGTTAAGTTTCTAATTATTTAATAAAAAATTAGAAGATCATTAATTATTTTTATGCAAAATAAAATGCTGATTTACTTTCAATTGCACAGAACAATGAAAATCCTAATGAATCTTTTACATCATTCAAAATAACAGGATGAGACAGTGGATGCAAGTTGTTGCATTCACTCCTGGCTTCAGACCAATTCCATTTGCCAATTTGCATTTTGGCACATTTATTGTTTTCAACTAAATATTTGAAACCTGCAGGACAATCTGTTTGAACATAGAATTTATTCTATAAACAAACAATTATTTTAAGTTAATGGAGTGGCAAAATGTTTATAAACCATAACTTTATTATACTAACCTGGCATTACTTGGTATCCAAAGCAACTCTTATTGCTATATTCATTGAAATCATAACGTAAGACATCACTATAAAGTGAGCAGAGCTTCATTTGCTTCTCATACTTGATACTCTTGCAAGGTTTCCCTAAAACTGTTTGACAAATCCCAAAACATTCGATGACAGATCTAACTGATCTCAAATAGCTAGGAGTACTATTTTTGCATAAATTAATGTTTGAATATGTTCCCTTCTGAAGACGAATGGAATATTGGAAAGATATATGGAAAAGTATAATAATTAAGATGAACAATGAACTAGCAGACATATTTGTACTGATGAACATTAAATGCCCCAAATTCAACTTTAAAAAGAACAAGAAATTCCGTTCACTCGCAGTGCGTGTGAATTATATGTTCGAAAATATAGAAGAAAATATTACGTTTTTACTGTAATTGCAAACTAGTTGATGAAAAGTGCAATTGATTTATTGAAGCTATAACGATGAAATTATGTGTTGCGTATCCGTAAAAATTCCAGAAACACGTTTTAAAACAACGAAACGTCCTCGAATGAAAATGTCATTATATGCTCCTGTCAGAGCTTGAAAAGCGGATTCAAATAAATTAGGCGAGTTCAACGAGTGCAAATTTTGTAGCACTGGACTAAAAAAACTTCAATAGGATGATAACTGCCGCAACAGCTCTCTTCTTTAATTTCTGTGTTTTTCAGTTTTGCCATTTTTACAATTTCACATTCCATTAATGGTTAATTCCATGGTTCTTTTCGCTACTCGTTCTAAAAATCTCTAAGTACCATTTACCTAAATTTTTTTTTATTTATTTGTTATCTAAATTTTTCTAAGTATCTCCGCAATCAATTTTAAATGGTGTCATTTAATTAATTATTATTTTCAAATTATTTCCGCTATTCCGAGAAGGACACTTAATTGAGGGAGACAAAATGTGGTTTAAATAAATTCATTTCATCTATAAAACGTGTTTGAATGGTTTTTATTTTGAAATTTGAAATATGGTGTTGTTTAATAGTTTATGGTCATTAATGTATCAATTGCACTAGCAATTTGTTTAGGTAGACAAGTAAAAAGTATGAAAATTTGAAATTTGAGTGAAATGTTACTAAATGAAATCGATTGAATTTCTATACTCGTCCAGTACAAAAGTTTGAGTATAAAACTTTATCAAATATTTATCATATAAAAAGTAATTTTAAAGCCCAAAATGTAATTGTGAGCCATGAAAAATAACTCGCCCAGATGACGAACATACAAGATTAAATATGTTTAACAAAACAATTTAAATTATTAATCATTGTAACATGAAATTTAATAATTTTTGACACAAAACTAAGTTATCATTATGTTTTGTTCCTTTTGTTGATGTTATTTTAATTTGACAGAATTAGATCTGTTTGTCAAAAAAAAAAATGACAAATCAATCTTATATATCTGCCGGAAGTGAAATTCCAGAACTTTCAAGATTTATTATTTAAAAGGAAAAGAAAATACTGAAATAAAAATAATGAAGTTCTTTAATCATTGCTAAATGTTTAACATTTCACACAATTTCAGAACTTCAGAACGAGTATCTGAAAAGCAAAATGGTGGTTTCTCTTTCTGGTTTAAATTAGTATTTTTTGTTTAAGCAGTGATACTTAATTTATAATATAACAACCACAATAATGAACACATGCCAAAAACCATATCTGTATTGATGAACATTACATACCCCGAACTTATTCAAAACACTGAAAGTAAAGAATTTCTTGTTTTAAATGACACACAAAAAATGCCATCCTTTTGAATTCTGTCAATTTATATTTGCATGATTATGGAAGGAATTATTAAAAGTTTATTTCTTGTATGTAATAATAATTTTTGATAATAACTAAGTAGTTAACGAAAATATGATTTATTTAAGATCTGTGTTCAGTTATTATTCAAATGGAGTATATTATATTATTGCGCGGGCTTTAATTGAGTGCAAAATTAACCTCTCTTCCGTATAATTATTCTTTAGCGAGCATGCCCTCCAAAACCCGATTAAGGGTCGCCCAAAAAGACCGAATTTTGACCCTCCCTCTTGACCTCATATGTCCTCTTTTGATATATTCCTTTACCCGTGAACATTTTTGAAATATATATTTCGAATAAATTAATATTAATAAATAATCATTTTAGTATTATTAATTATTAGTACATATTGTTATTATTATTATTATTATTATTATTATTAACCAATCTGTAAAATTTGTAACCAATAATCAATTTGTTGTTTGTAATCAATTTACCAAAGATTATGATGAAAATTTATTAATTTTTCTTTTTTGAGCTCGTTTAAAAATTTTCACATTTTTTTTAATTGTAAGTAAAAAAATATCGACATAAAATCGTTAAAGAAAAAAAATTTAATAAAATTACTTTTTTTTTAAATTTTTTTTTTAAAGTGCGGAAAGGAAACCCTTTCCCTTTGTCCGCATTAATCCGTTTTTGAAGGATCCTCCTCCCCCATTTTATGGATGACCCCTTATAACGTTAAACATTTTTATTTGTTATTTAATCAAAAGATGTTATGTAAAAAAACAAAAAATAAGAACAAAAATTAACAGGGAAACAATTTTTTTTTTATTTCTCATAAAAGAGGTTAAACAAACAAATTTATTCGCATAATCTAAGTGATAAATCATAAAAAGAAAATGTTCAGGATGATCGAAGAATAACTCTTTATTTCATAATGATCATAATTTTGAATCATCTGGTATTTTAAAGAAATTGATTAAATAAACATCTTTAAATTATTTTTGATGCAATATTTAATTTAATATTACACAATCCCATAAGAAACATTTAACCCGAGCAATGCCGTTCATAAATCTTTGAATGGTAAGACAAAGAAAAAGCTTTAGATGTTATGAGTTTAAATTTGGTTAAGGTATTTGATAGGGTACCGCACCATTGATTAGAGAAAAAGCTCCGGCTATGGATGTGAGTATTGTTCCACAAGGAAGCCCATCACTTTTGTGTGCCTACATTAACGATCTTAACGAACAACGAATACATCATCGAAAATATATAAATTTGTAGATGATACAAAAGTAAGCAGAAAAGTTGATAAGAAAGAAAATGTGGATCTAGACTTAGTAAATTTTACAAATGGTCACAGGAGTGCTGTAGAGGATTTAAGCAATTTAAGTAATTTTAGTAATTACTTTTTTTGCTAATTTTTACTTGTAACAATTACAAAAAAGTTCGTACTTTACTTGTAACAAATTATTTTTGGTCATACTTTTAATTCGTTACCTTTTTGGTACAAGATGTTACAAAGTAACATAAATAAAATTTTAAATTAGTTTAATTTAAAAAAAAAATTAAATTCTATATTGTTATTCATTGGTTCGTTCGAGAACCTCCCTCTTTCCGATCATCGTTCTTGTTAAATCGGAAATTGTGGATTAGTCATACCGAAGTTTTTTTAATATATAATATTATATACATATAATAATATAAGATTTAATATATCGTAGCATGGATTTATTTTGAAGCCAGTTCGAGTGTCGTTAGCGAAGATAAGAGGAACAAGGGCGAAGATAGTCCGTGGCCGTATTTGAACAAAATGTTCAGATTTCATATTCTTAAAGGAAGATCATATAAATATGCTTGCCTAGTCTGCCAACCAAAAAAAAAAAAACTATGTTCAGCATATGAAGGTTCTTCTAACTTGAAGAAGCACGTGGAACGCATGCATCCAACAGAAGTTAAGGAATATGGGATATTTGTTGCCAACGGTTGTCAAGCTTCGTGAGAAACTGGTAGCCAAAATGGTGTCTGCAACATGCAAACCGCTTATTAATGCATTGTTGGATGACATTGACCAAAGATTCCAGAACTTATATAACGACATGGATGTCACAGCTGCTGCCATCTTCCATCCAAAGTTCAAAATATTGTTGTATACTTAGATTTTTGGAAATTAATTAAGTTTATATTGCTAATATAATTAAATTTATACTTAATTATATTTGGCATCTTTTCCGAGCACGTGGGATCTATTTTTGCTACAGAAAAGCATTCTCGATAATCACCTGACAAACAGCGAGAATCAAGACGACTTGGAAGCCCAAATATCCATTTGCATCCTTAAGTACCTCAATCCTTAAACGCTTAACTTCTATTATTCAGTTCCGTTAACTGAATACCTGCTCTAATAAAGTTATTAGTTAACTTACTTATTTGCGGACCCCCGGGTTATTTAAATATATTGGACAGACAGCAGCTCATTGATCGACAGTGGAATTCAGGTTTACATATTATGCAGCATAAAAGTGGCAATAGCACTTATAATAGTACTTCTTGGATCAAAGTTAATATTATCATACATCTTCTAAATCAGATTAATCAATTTCAGCACTTGAAAAATCTGTTGGCTGCATCTTCTAATGCAGCAATCGTGGACGAACTGAAAGCATCTCATTCATCTGATGCTGACAGTGTTGAAGACAGTTTCTTCAATCGCACAAAGTCAACTGATATTCTGATACTGTATCTTCGAGACCGATCAGATGACATGAACATTAGTACTGGAAGCGATACCCTGAAGAAATTATCTATCCAGTTGAACACTCGAAGGAGCATAATGAATGACAAACTATTCGAAGACTTATTTATGTTAAAAATTAACAAAAGTTTGTGATTGTAATAAATAATAAAAACACCAAAGGAATGCATTAGTTCAAATGTTATCACTGATCGACTGTTAGTACTAGCAGTTAATACCATTAATTGTTTTAACGATTCCTGTTAAATAATGCAGAATGACGTATGATCACAATAATGGCGGCATCAAAGTTACTTATAATTTTTACTTAAAAGAAATTTTTAGATGCTGTAACTTTTACTTGAGTAAATTTTTGAGACAATACTCTTACTTATACATAAGTAGCTTTTTGAGCTTTTACTTTTACTTTTACCTAATTACCGAAATGAGGTAATTTTTACAACACTGAATTTAAGGTCATATAATAAGTCCAAGAAAAGTAACGATAATCCATTCATAAAATTCGTCAACAGGTGACCAAAGCTAACATATAATATAATTACTTATATACGCGTAACACATTTCATCTTTTATTGGTCATAAGTAAGGATTGTCACTGTGGATTTTAAAAAAATGCTACTTTGTATATTGGAAATTGAGTAATATTGAACTTGTATATAACGAATTATCAGAAAATTGTGAGAAATTGTGTGCACGCAGTAGATTCATAATAAATTAATAAACTAATGTTAGGCAATCCAGATCTTATTATTTTGTTGCTTTAATTTTATCATACTTTATTTAGGGCACATCAATTTCGCAAAGTGCACACAAATTATAAGAACACAGGTTATCGTCCATTCCTCTATCGTAATATCCAATCATGCAGTTATATTCTTTGTTTATTTCATTAGGTTGACCTGGATTCCAAGGTGTGGTAGGTTTTAGCATTATTGTAACATTTGGAAAAGGTTGCCATTGAAATGGTTGACGTATGTCCAACTCATAGGGGCTGATACCAGCGGTCCAGAATGAATGAAGCCAATATATACCTGGATTTTGGCATGTGGAAGCCACCGTATCTGTTTAACATGAATACAACCAAATCTTTAAAACGTTCAAATTTATAATATTTTGGAAAAATGTGCCAGTCATATTATTTATTATTTATTGGTTTTTTTTAGTTCATAAAAGTCAATATATAAAATGTACATTAAGCGAAAAAACAATATTTGGAGGTGCAGTTAATTATCTTATTACTTAATAGAAAATTCAAAGATCATTAATTATTTTTATGTAAAATAAAATGCTGGTTTACTTTCAGTTTGACAGAACAAAGAAAATAATAATGAATCTTTTTCATCATTCAAAATAACAAGATGAGACAGTGGATGCAATTTGTTGCATTCAGTCCTGGCCTCAGACCAATTCCAATAGCCAATTTGCATTTTGGCACATTTATTGTTTTCAACTAAATATTTGAAACCTGCAGGACAATCTGTTTGAATATAAAATTAATTTTGTAAAATAATATTTTAACTTCATCATCATCATCATCATCCGTTGTAAACTTAGTTTTTGAAATTAATTAAGTTTATATTGCTAGTGTAATTAAATTTATATTTTTATATTTTATATTATATATTTATATTTAATTACATTTGGTATCTTTTCCGTGCACATGGTATCGCTATTATTGCTGTAGAAAGTATTCTCGCTAATCACCTGACATTCAGCAAGAACCCAAACAACTTAGAAGATGCAAATGGATATTTGGGCTTCTAAGTACTTCAAATCCTTGACGCACTTACCTTCGCATATACAGTTCCGTTAACTGAATACTTGCTTAATAAACTTACTCTAAACTTACTGGTTCGCGGATCCCAGGTTTATTTCAGTATTATATTACGTAATTTTTATCAAGTGATAACATGAGTATACTAACCTGGAATTACTTGGTATCCAAAGCAACTCTTATTGCTATATTCACTGTAATCATGACGTAAGACATCATTGTAAATTGAACAGAGGTTCATTTGTTTCTCATGTTTGAAATTCTTGCAATTCATTCTCAGTAGTGTTTGGCAGATCCCAAAGCATTCGATGGCAGATCTAACTGATCTCGCAAAGGTAGGAGTACCAATTTTGCACAAATTAATGTTTGAATATGTTCCTCTCTGAAGTTGGAAGGAATATTGGAATGATATATGGGAAAGCATCATAAATAAGAATAACGAATACAGCCAAGCAGACATATTTGCATTGATGATCACATGCTCAATATTCTTATTCCTTTTAAACACTGAAACTGGAGAATATCTTTTTTTAATGACAAAACAAGGAATTATTATAATTTTGTTATGTTCTCTGTCTCCCTGGTAATTTGGTAAATACGTTTTAAACAAAGAAGCGTCCTAGAATGAAAATGTCAATCATTTTTGTAATTTGTGAATACAAGAACACATTTCTAAAGAATGAACATAATGTTTCACCATCTTTTGCGCTGATGTCAATAGTATTACAGAACAAACCTTCATCTAATGCGATTTGTATTTGTTTAGAATGTTTTGGAATTAAACAATGAAACTGTCTTAAAGCATAAACATAAAACATAAAATTAAAGAGCACAGGAAAACGTCAAAATTCAGCTTAATGAAGTTAATTCGTGTTGAAGAAGCCAGGAATCCAAGCTGACAAGCAAAAAAAGAGATATATATCAAAAACGTAAAGGCTAAAATGTTGATGTCATCACTTAAAGTGGTGTCACCCGGTGCGGTCCGCATCGCTGCATCACTGGCTTCAAGTTATTTGTGATGATGTCCGTAGTTTTAAGAAATAAAACACAATTGAGTTTAAAGAAATTAAAATATGATGGGAGACCGGTACTCTCATCTCAGAATTAATGATCTTCTGCTTGGAGAATTGGCTGCGCGCCACTGAAACATTTAAGCAAATATAATATAATTCAATTAGCAGTTATATAATTTATTTATTTATTTAATTAAATTTCAAACACAAAATGACGACCATTTAAATGACCCAAAAACATTTTGATCAACCTACCCATAGGCACATTAAAGAACTCATAAATCTGAATGATTCATTTGTATGCTAAAATTAGTCAAATTATTAAATTTATTAACATTATTAATAATTATGTTAACTAACGGAACAATTAAAAGTGATTAATACTGAATTACGTTTGACGTGATTACGCAGCTGTGTTTAATTTCATTTGTATGATAAAATGAGTCAAATTATTAAATTTATTAACATAATTAATAATTAAATATTAATAATTAACGGAACAATTAAATGTGGTTATTATTGATTGATTGAGTTTGATGTGGTTAAGCAGCTGTAGTTAAGAAGTTGATGAATTAGACTTATTATTTATCTATATGTCAATCTTTCATAAATCAAGCTCTATCGGAATGGCTTATCGATTAAATGTCTTTTTCTGGTGATAAATGCAATCATATTTTCAGCAAGTAGCATCTGTTTTAAAGAGAGTTAAACGTTCCAGATAGAATTTTACACAGACTTTCTGATAACTGTTTACTATCTAGCTGTATTTGTCCAAAAATTAGTTTGCAATTTCAATGTAATTCTAAAAACAAAAAATATGACATTCCACTTTCTAATTCTGATTAGCGTTACATCTCTCGGTTTGGGGAAGAGTAAGTCTTGATAAAATGTAAAACTTGAAATGGTAATAGTAAACTGATATGTATGATAAATAGGTGACTGTCTGGTTTGAAACCAAAGATGGATATGAAGGCTTCATCAATATAGGATCGTATGATTTGAAAATGTGTCTGCAAGAATGTTTGTACCTGGAACATTGCAATGTAGTGAGTTATGATAACTCCACCAACAAATGTTATAAGTAATTGGAAATTAAGTGCCTAAGGATGGCAAAAGTACCTTAAAAACCTACGAGTTCAAGAGAAAGAAATTTGTCAATGGTGATTTGAAATTAATAAACTTTTTAAGCGTTCGTAACTGTTGTTAGAAGTGATTTTATTCTATATTTCTTTTTCGCATTGATATATTCTAAAGTCCAAGTGTTATCATTGACATTTTTATAACATATACCTAAATATTACATTACATGTTTATGTTAGTTTATTTATAAACTTTGAAAAATCACGAAATAATCTCGAAATAAGCAATTCAAATACAAAACTGATGCAAAAAATGTAGTATTATTACAATGAGCATCATAAAATATAAAAGCAAATGAAAATATTATTAATTTATAATCAATAACTTTTGATAATTCAAACAAATCTCTGCGAAAATAATGAAAATAAAATTATATATTATTAAATACTTAATTCAAAATTAAATTCTTTAATACGCAATTGAATAAAATTATTAATAAAAAATAAAACGAAATTTAAAATTTAAAAAAAAATAAATTAAAGAAAAAAACTCATCAAACTGTCGACATCTATTTAAAGGTCGAAACAGTGGAACTTAAATTCTTCCATATTATAAACTTAATTTTTCCAGATTATTTTATTTTGCTTTTCCGGACTGAGCTTTATAATTTAGTTAGTATATTATTATCTTGATTAATTTGACTTTTGTTTCAGCATATTTATCAAGAGCCTTTTAACATCCTCAATGAGTCTATCATCGATCTTTGTTGACGTTCAATTCATCTTTGCTAGGCTCCTAAAGTCTTTGAAAGATAATTGATTATCAAGTTATCCATAAAAAAGCGATTAAACTGTAAAAATAATAAATAAAAAGATTAATCAAATGAATCCTTTGGATGATCCCATGATGCTTAAAGGGATTATAAATATAATTAAAATCATGAACGTATGACAAATGTTAAAATATTCTCGTTGCACCATATTGTTGAATATTGATTATCTGCTAAGTTCTCACAATAAATATACCTTCGCTTATAGTTGAAACTCTCGTGTCTAAATACCCCGCACTGTTGGTATGCACATTTTAAATAATTCAACTAATAGAGTAGTTACTATAACTTAATGTTTCATGTATGCAACGGGCTGTAATCAAATAAATAAATATAACTTAATATAATGAAGTAGTTTAATTGTTAAAAAAAACTTAATTCAGCAACGTCAGAGTAATTCAAGTTAAATTAACGTTTCATGAACTTGTTATAAACAAAGTAGCTGTCTTTTTGTTTCTTAATTTGAGACGGTACTTAATCCAAAGTCAAACTTGAATCTTGACGAAATCTGTTTTCTTTGCAGATAAGATGAACCTTTACGCTGTAATTTTGGGAGGTCTTGCTTTAGCCGGCATGGTGAAAAGTAAGTGTTAAACTTTTTGTATAAAATGGAATGACAGACTCACCATCTAACACTTAAACAGGCGACTTTGTATGGTCTGAAACCGAAGAAGGATATGAAGGATTGATCAAGACAGGAGTATTTGAATTGCATGAGTGTTTTGCGCAATGTTTGTACCTGGTAAATTGCACGCTAGCAGCCTTTGATGACCAAAGTTTGCAATGTTACATACAATTTGACTCGGAAGTAAAGCCAGTGCCTAAAAGCAAAGATAGTTCTCTGAAAAGTTACAAGTTTAAGAGAGAGGAATTTTTTAAAGGTCTTGATTTTTCAGAAAATGTTGTTAAAATAACTTATTTATCAAAGTTTTAATATGTTGCATATAACAAATAATTTAATAATAATAATAATAATAATAATAATAATATAATAATAATAATAATAATAATAATAATAATAATAATAATAATATAATAATAATAATAATAATAATAATAATAATAATAATAATAATAATAATAATAATAATGATGATGATGATGCTAGATGATGATGGATGTATGTTGATGATGATGGATGATGATGACGATGACGATGACGATGACGATGACGATGACGATGACGATGACGATGACGATGACGATGACGATGACGATGATGATGATGATGATGATGATGATGAGGATGATGATGATGATGATGATGATGATTGATGATGATGATGATGATGATGATGATGATGATGATGATGATGGATGATGATAGGATGATGATGATGATGATGATATAATAATAATAATAATAATAATAATAAAAATAATAATAATGATAATAATAATAATAATAATAATAATAAATCAATAATAATAATAATAATAATAATAATAATAATGCACTGATATACTGTCATTGATCTAAATAGTTGACATTATCTTTTTATTACTTATAATTAAAATAATTTGTTAATACATTTATATTTCTGTAAATAATATGTTAATGTCTAAGTTAAATTTTTAATGAAAAATGCAATGGTGATTACAGGCAGTATGTGCTGGAAAAAGTTTCCCGGCAAAAAAATCAAAGGGCTGACGAATATATCATACGTTCCTTTACCACAATGCATGACGTACTGCATAGGATGCAAAGTGTGTAATGCCGTATCCTATGATACAGCAACTGATCCAGCATGCTGGATCCAACTTGCCAAAGATACTTCGTACTTGGACCAAGTATCTTTTGAGTCCTCAGCCACGGCTGACAGTTACATATTAGACAAAGCATGCTTAAGCCAAATAGAATTTCTTCCAAAATGATTACGTATGGATTGAATTTTATTGAAACTTTATATTTATATTGACCCTATTGTTAAATGCAATAAAATAAAAATATTCTCTTTGCTTATTGAATTTTCGTTCATTTTTAAAGGTTCACTTGGAGCTGACCGGAAAATAATTGCTAACTTCATTAAATTCAATCAATAAAAATTATATTATATTTTTAAACAAGGAGATAAATAATTTGTTAATTAAAACATGGTGATATTTGAAATAAAAAAATATTAAAGTGCCGGAATATAATTGGTAGCTTTTCAGAACTTTTTCAGAATTGCTTAAGCTACAACAAACAAATTCCATTGAATGATAATCTACATGAACTACCTAAATTGGTGTCCAAATAAATTGAACCATAAAAATGTTTTTAAAGTAATTTAAAAAATTACATTACATTGTCAAGTTTCTTCAAATATTTTCAAACTAAAAAAAATTAAATTATTTTTGTTTAACAATTTAATAGAGCTTGTCGTTAACCTTTCAAAATGTTTTCCAAATTTTCAAGTAAAACAACGAAAATAATAATCAAATAAAAGTTTGTTATTGAGTAAATTTTTTCAGTTAATATACCAATTTCAAAACAATTAAGCGATCACAATTGACCATAAACTTAAAACGTATTATTATTCATTAACGTATTAAAGCATGGCTGGGACGATGCTCCCGCAATGACATTTTAATCTTTTGGTGCCAAAATGGCGAAAATGGTTTTAGCAATCAGACCATGCATTAAAAAAATACGTGTGCATTCTTTAAAGGTTCATTATTTTTATAGCATTCTTTAAAGTCGTACATTATCATTTATCATTATTATTATTATTATTATTATTATTATTATTATTATTATTATTATTATTATTATTATTATTATTATTATTATTATTATTATTATTTATTATTATTATTATTATTATTATTATTATTATTATTATTATTATTATTATTATTATTATTATTATTATTTATTATTATTATTATTATTATTTATTATTATTATTATATTATTATTATTATTATATTACTATTATTATTATTATCATCATCATCATCATCATCATCAACAACATTATCAGAGACGATTTTTATTTCCTAACCATTTACATATCTGTTCAGACTGGGTTTCGAACTCTGCACATTAAGACTGTTGTCATTAGGCCGCTTATTGGAAGAAAACCTACAATAAACTTGCTAGCTATAACCTTAAACATTAAGGTCAAAATACCAAAAAGTATGTTATAATCAAATAAATTCATTTCATTTCACGAAAATTCAAAGTAATTTAAATAAATGTAACTGTCATATTAAACAAATGAACCTATTTATTTTGTTGACTGACAAAAATACATGATAATCAGCAGATGACATACATTTAGACGACGTTTTAAAATCTCTCGTACCGATTAAATGAATGATTGATTACCTTTGATCACCTGTTCTTCTGGTGATAAATACGATCCCGTTGCAAGGAATGTACATGTTTGAAGCGGACAACTTGTTAGTATTTAACTAATCATTTATCTAACGGTGCATTATTGCCTTGGGGCAACAATTGTTTTTGATAAATTTAATAAAACGTCTAAATAGTTTATAAAGTATATTTATTTTTTTATAGAAGTATGAAAGCATATGCAGTAATTCTGAGTTGCTTTGCCATTGTCAGCATGGCGAAAGGTAAGAAATACTTATGCAAAACTCATTAAATAAATTTATCAAACTGATAAGCCTAGTTAGTTAAATAACAAATACACAGCAATAAACGGAAAATGTAAATATACTGAACTACATAAACCATCCTCAATCAGGCGACTTTGTGTGGAGCGAAGTTGATCACGGATATCAGGGTCTTGTCGAGATGGGGGTATACGTACTAAAAGATTGCCTACGTCAATGTCTATATTTGGAATACTGCTATGTGGCCAGTTTTGATGATATCACCAATCAATGCTTTGTTCAAATGGAATTAGAAATAAAGCCATTGCCTAAAAATGAAAATAGCACTTTGAAAACTTACGAGTTCAAAAGAGATGAATATCTTAAAGGTGAGTTAAAACAAAATATAAAATACTAAACTCAGCACTTAGCTAAACAAGGCCAAGTTTAAGATTATTTTAAATCTTTCTATTAATTTTTTTAATTTTTTTAATTACTAATTAGTAATAATTACTTTTAGGAGACATATGTTGGAAAAAGTTTCCAGGGAAAAAAATTAAAGGATTGACGAATATACCTTTTGACCCCCAAATTAACTGCATGGCATACTGTATTGGAAGCAGAACATGCAACTCAGTCACTTACGACACATCAACAAGCCCTTCGTGTTGGCTCCAACTTGCTGTTGAATCTTCCCATTTTGATGAAGACTCATTTGAGAAATCAGATACGTCTACCAGTTTCATTCTTGATAAACCCTGCTTAAACCAAATAAAGTTCCTTCCTAAATGACGACGTATGAATGTCTCATCAAGTGTTAATTTCTTGACATTTTGCCTTTTTAATAATAAAATGCTATTAAAATTTGATGATTACAAAAGTTTTGGTTTTTTGATTGCTAAAGTTTATTTATTTCGTTTTCTCTGAAAATTTGATTTACTTTTGGCAGCTCGTTCAGAATTAAAAGGCAAACATTATGCTTTCCATTCCATTCTTTCTTCAAACACAGATTGCAATTTTTAATGCTGTTTCAATATTAGAATTGAATTTAGTATTTTAAATTATCTAAATAACATATTTAAAATTATATACAATTTGATATGCAAAGGACTTTTGTTTAGTAATCATTGTGTTGAGCTGAGCTACAAATATTTTCCTGGCGTAACCATCTTGAAATTACAACGGATAAAAAAGAATGAATTTTAATTAACAATTTAAAAAAAATAATAGCAATCGATCATCTCGAAATTTTTTTAATAATGACCTGAAGTCTGAATTATTACATATACATTTATTTTATTTGAGGCTATATGTAGAATGTTTATGTAGAATTAATTTTTTTACATTTTTAATACCGATATCATAAAAATGGGCTCATTTAGCTTAGTTAGTATTTTATTAATGAGTGAATTCTCCTAACGCTACATTCAGAAGAAACAGTTACGTTGTGATTTTAAATAATCAAAAATTAGCTTTTTATAAGTTATATTTCTCAACCAGCAAACAAACTTATTAAAATCTTTATGGCATCCTCGTCTAGATATTTTTTAAAATATCGTAATTAAAACATCGCATAACTGAGGCAACATTTTTGAAGCCAACATTCTAGACCACGCAATGTAATGTAATTATATTTCCAGAAAATTGAAATTTTTGCTTTTAAGCCAGCATTTTTAACTTAATTCTGCTTTCGTGTAGTTACATCAACTTTATTTTTTTTTATACACTTAAATAAAATTTAAAACTAAATTAATTTATTAAAATTAAAACCATGCGATGCACATCTTCAAAGTCCTCGCATTCTAAATTTGTCAGAATAACGATTTCAATCTATTTAACTCCGTAAAACTATTTACCTTTTGAGTAAAATTATAATTTCGGTTTTTTTTTTACATTCTTCGAATTAAAATTATCACTATTACTGTAATTATTATTATTAAATATTACAAATATATAAAGTATAAAATATATTATAAATACATATATTGCCATTAAATTTAATTGCTAAGGATTTCCTGTCATATGAAAACTACTGAAACAACAGAAGTTATGTTTTTGGTGTTCGAAGACATGCAAGACGTCAGCAAAATTTGCCGATTTTTGACCCCTCCTCCATGTCCGCATAAGGAGTTTTGGTACTCCCCTATTTTATGGACATCCACACTTTTGCATAAAAATATATGTATAAACATATTTTAATGAATAAGCAATTCTATTGTTTTATTGAAAAATCCTAATGTTGCCTATCTGCAAAATTTATAACCAACAATAAATTATCTTAGTTGTCATTAATTGTTTCAGTTCTATGCACCATAGGTTGCGTCGAAAATGCTTGTTTTGATTCGAAGCAGGTCTTTTTCGAAGTATCTCCAAGGTATTTTCAAGTTTTTAGATAAATATTGAAATAATGTGATTAAAATCATTAGAAAACATAAATTTACTAAACTAAAAAAAGTGCGAATCCATCAAAATCAATTACCCAACAAATATTACATACAAATGGAATTTGAAATAAAGCCGATTTGTAAAAATAGCACTATGAAAACTGACCTATTCAGGAGAGACGAATTTTTCAATGGTATGTTAAAATATTTTAGAATTGTACAAGCTTTTCAAGTTATGCTTTTGACTTCTTAATATTAACTGGGTTACTTTTAAAATTTTTATACGCATATTTCACTTGAATCTACAAATTTTAAAAAGTTTTAAATAAGAAAACACAGGTTTGTGAGAGCAAATCATCTTAAACAATATCGTATACTCCTGCATTCGAATTGAGGACCAACAAACTTAAAAAGCCTGCATATTATCGGAAAAGGGGCCAGACTCAAAATAATCTCATGATTTCAAACATTTGACCAAAACTGATCACGCGACGTAGTTGAAAAATAATTTTTCGTTCTCTGGAACCTCTTCAATTTTAATGGTATATGGACTTCGAGCAAATACAAAGTGTATGTTGGGTAAATTAGAAAATAATTTAAATAAATTTTTATAAAAAGATTATTTTGAAATTTCTTCAATTATTCTTTGCAAGTATTGTTTCATTGATTATTTAGCTAATAGAAAACAAAGGGTTGCTTATAATAATTGACAGGTTTAATATTGTTCTTTCAATTAATTGATATTTCTCGGTCGTCTTGCCAGCGGAAGCTTGCAATTCCTTAAAGCTGATCCATGAGTTCTTTATTAATCCACCTGCTATTTTTTGTTTGTTTGCTTTGTTTCATTCTGATGATTAATAAATTTGCTCAGAAAAATAAAAAAAATATTAAAAGTCATAATCAACCTAAAAGTGACTAGTCGTACATTTTTTGCAAAGTTCAGACCGCAATTTCTACATGTAGTCCATCCGGTCTTGTGACAGCTTGCAACCCGGAAAGCAACCCATTCGGGCAACCTGCAAAGAAATTTCTTAATCAAACTTATAAAAAGGGTTAAGGAAATTTTTAAATTCTTAGTGTATCAGGTATAGGCGTAAACTTATAATAGCTGATTAAAATAATGTTGTAAACTTAGTTTTTGGAAATTAACTAAGTTTATATTGCTAAAACAATAAGGTTTATTTCATTATATATGGTATCTTTTTCGGGCACGAGGTATCTCTAGTAATGCTGTAGAAAGCATTCTCGCTAATCACCTGATTAACAGTGAGAATCCAGACAACTTGGAAGCCCAAATATCCATTTGCATCCTTAAGTACCTCATTCCTTAAACACTTAACTTCTGTTATTCAGTTCCGTTAACTGAATACTTGCTCTAATAAACTTATTAGTTAACTTGCTTATCTGCGGACCCTCGGGTTTTTTCAATATATTAAAACTCTCGCTGTCATAAACAATTTTCTAATTTATTTAGGAATTTTTATAAAATTGGGAAAATACTTCGATTCGTTTTATTATCTACATGGTTACTGTCTGACAAATAAAACCGCACCAACATCTTTTGAATAATTTGGAAGTGATCTAGTATTTAAGTGATTCTTTGAGTACATTGTATTCAAAGGATGTGAAGGCACTTCTTAATCGATCACCATTTATATCCGAGGGCTCACCCCGGCAGTGCAAGCTGGGATGTGAACACGAAAAATAAAGACTCTTGTTATTACCATCATACGCAGGAGCTCAATCTCCATTCGGCCAACCTGACGGCAGAAAGATACGCTGATGAATATTTCATGACCCCGCCATGTTGATTGCGTAAGAGGTGAACTTAAACTGGACAATCTTTTACTTTATGATTTCATTCATCATCAATCAAATTTTGATGAGAGCTTAATATTTATAAATTTTTCATATTTAAACTTTCAATCGATTATAATTAATTGCAATGCCCACAAATATGAATAACTTATGATTAAAAAGCCAATTTAGAAGCAGGTCCAAAAGTTCTAAAAAGTTACATGCGCAAAAACAATGAATAAAACTGATTAAAATTTACATAACCTACATATTTATTTTAAATTATATTATTTTGCTGATTATGAACGGATAACAAGTTTGAAGTCATTAACCATTTCAACAAACGTCAAACAACAAATAGATCAATCGATTAACTATCAAATCTTCCATTTATATTGTCCCTACAAATTTTCTTGCAAGCGGACAAGAACATAAATGTAATTAATTTTTAATAATAAATTAATTTATTTAATCTCAGATATTATAATAATGATAATTTATTTTAACGTAGTAAAAATTAATTATTTCTAGATCAATCAATAGAACAATTAATCAAAGCTTATAAAATAATCCTATTTAAACCATCAATAACATAATTAATCAAAGCTTTTAATTTAATGTCATTTAGACCACAATATGTTGCGCATTGATTGCTTGTACAGTTATTTTGAAAAATACAAGTTTTTCTAAGAGAGAAAAAGTATTTAAGGAGCGAAGGCAACAAGCAAGTAATTGTGCATTCTGAACCTTTCTTTTTTTGCCAATTTAAATAAACAGTATCATTGGCAAAACAATGAAATGTCTAACTATACTTTTAAGTTGTTTTATTTTAGTTAGCTTGCTGCATGGTAAGTTTCAATTTGTAATAAGAATTGAATTTTTAGAAATTATAAAATATATTACAAACAGCTGATGATTTTGCGTGGACTGAACTAAAAGAAGGTTATGAAAGACTCATCGAAATCGGAGTATACTCGTTGAAGGATTGTTTGACACAATGTGTGTATTTGCAACATTGTTATGTGGCTGGCTTTGATAACTCTACCAACAAATGTTACATTCAAATGGAATTAGAAATAAAGCCGGTTTATAAAGATGAAAATAGCAATTTGAAAACTTACAAATTCAGGAGAGACGAATTTTACAATGGTTATTTCAAATACTCTAGAATTGCTAGAAATTTCTATACTTTTCTCAAACAAAGTCTGAGTTGTCCTATGAATTTTTGGATACATATATGATATATCTAGATTATTTATTTAATCTACGTGTAAAAATTCAATATCCATAAAAGTCCCAGTAACTTGACTTTGCATAACTTAATTTTAATTTAATCCAATAATAATATGAATAAATTCAGGTGATATATGCTGGAAAAAGGTTGCTGGCAAAAAAATTAAAGGGTTGTCGAATGTATTGTACAAGCATCAAGTTATCTGCACGTTATATTGCCTTGGTAGCAGATATTGTAAGGCCATGACCTATGATACAGGGACAGATCCTCCTTGTTGGCTCCAACTTGCCAGTGAAGCATCGCAGATTGATGGAGAGTCTTTTGAGCCTTCAACTACTGCTGTCAGTTTCATACTGGATAAATCGTGCATGTGGCAGATAAAGTTTCTATCCAAATAAGTGAATGGTAACAAGCATGGGTTTATAAACCTCAAGTTTTAGCTTTTATTATTCTTTTTTTCAATTAGAAAAAGCTTATTAAGAGTATTGTTAGTTAGTTGGTAATAGGAAAGTATAATTTATATTATTTTGTACCAAATAAAATTAATTAATTACCCTTGTTTTTATATCTTTCAGAGTCACGCTTCAGTTCAGCTGATGAAGATTTGTTATAAATTAGAATCATTTTTCTGATCTATTCTCTCGACTTTGTATTCAAGAATTTGCAATAAATGTTCGAGAAAGATTTTAGTTAATTGTATTATCTACATGATTAAGGTCTGCTTCTGGTTGCAAACTCCCATGTTTGCATGAACATATTACTTCCTTACTCGATTAGTTTAATTTTTTAATCGAAAATTATAAAATAATAATTTTTGTTGTTTTTGACTCACATTAAGGTGCCGTTTAAAATTAAATTTTTTCTCAATTTCTTGTGCTCAACCTCAAATGTATTCGTAATCTAAAAAAAAAAAAATCTTTGTGTATTCTATTAATATTTACCGGTCATTCAATACTAACAGTTGTACAAAAAGGTTGAATTGTTGACTGACAATTACTTTTAAAAGAATTGAAAACAAACACTTTAATTCAGTTAATTATCATGTGGTGATTTATATCTATTGTATATTATTTTATTTCTGTTATTTGCTCCATTATGCATATGGGCTGCAGAAACACGAAAGTTGAATATGTATTTGGAGGAAGCATTCTGAAGCAGCCTAATCATGAAAGAGATATGGGGGTAATAATGCAGAACAATTGAAAAGCATCTCTTTATTGCATGGAAGTTGCTAAAAAAGCAAACAGAGTATTTGGAATGATAACGAAAACAGTAGTGAATAGGGACAAGGATGTAATACAGATATTGTATAAGACATTAGTAAGGCCACACGTTGAGTACTGTGTGGAAGTGTCGAATCCTCATTTGAGAAAGGATGTAGAAGTGTTGGAAAGAGTACAAAAAAGGGCATCTTGGATAATAGAAGGTTTTGGAAAGATGAGTTATGAGGAAAAATTAAGTAGATGTAAATTAACGACTATGGAAAAGAAAAAAAAATAAAGGGGACCTCATCGAGGCATTCAAAATTTTATCGGGAAGGGAAGCCACAAAAAGTGTTTCTACTAGAGGGCACGATTGTAAATTATATAGGAAGGCTTCGGGAGACTTAAAAAATAATTATTTCAGAACAAGGGTGGTTTCCTTATGGAATAAACTAGATAAGAAAACCATCCATGCAGACGCAGTAGATAAATTTAAGATTTACTTAATCAAATTCGGTTATTAGGACTAGAAAGAGCGGTTATTACACTGATCCAGTTCTTTTTAACCACTATAAATAATTGTTATGTTAAATCTCTTTCGAATACAGCGGTTGTTGCAGACAATGAAAAAATCTTAGAAGCTACTTTAGCAAGAGGAAATGTTTGAAAATGTGTTAAAATATTTCAAAAAAAAAAAAACAAAACATTTTGTGTTTTATTACAATAAAATATTTTACGCTGAAATCTCTAGTCGCATGTAACGACCATTGATATTACTGCTGTATGAGAGAACGCTAGCCATTCGGTCAACCTACAGGGCAGATTAACATCACAGGTGAACATCAAATGGAAATTTTTTTTCTGATTTCAATCATCTTCATTAACCTTCACGTTCTGATGAGAGCTCATTATTTATTGTTTTTCAATATTTAATCGATTTTAATTAATTTGAATTAATACGAATTTAAATAACTTATGAATTTTATACTTATAACTTATATTAATCATAAGTATTAAACCTCCAATTTCGAAGCAAGCCCAACAGGTTTACAATGTTTTAAACGTAAACAACAATGAATAAAATTGAATGAATTTTTTTTTAAATTAAATTATTTTACTGATTATGAACGGATTAGAAGTTTGAAGCCATTAGTTATCTAGACAAACCTCAAAACAGCAATTATATCAATCGATTAACTGTCATTGTCTTACATTTATAATGGCCCAGGCTGCGTTGAACTATGAAGCAAATTTCAGACTATTTATATTCCATAAATAATTAATAAAGCTTTAGTCAGCCGACAATTTCAATTAAAATATGATAAAACTTTGTGTTTTTTCTTGGATGTTTAGCTACATTCGATGCGGTAAAAGGTAAGCATCATATATTTTATAATAAATTACAAAATCAACTGCAGTTGTGATAAACAGGTGACTCTGCTTGGAGTGCATCCAAAAACTGGTATGAAGGTCTCATCAAGATAGGATCGTTTGAACTTAACGAATGTTTGATTGAATGTTTGTACATGGAATATTGCAACATAGCTGGCTTTGATTACTCTAATAACAACTGTTTTATTCAAATGGAATCTGAAATAAAGCCGGTGCCTAGAGATGAAAATAGTACTTTCAACACCTATGAAATCAATAAAAGAGATTATCACAAAGGTTATAATTAATTTTCTAAAATAATTAAATATCAATAGCATGGCTTAAACATATTGAATAAACTCTAAGCACATTCCATAATAAGGAAATGATATTGTTATTATTTTTAATTGGGTTTCATTTTAAATAGGTGAGCTATGCTGGAAAAAGGTTCCGGGTAAAAAAATTAAAGGACTCACTAGCATCATAGCGTTTGATTCTGTGGTTGCTTGTATGGCATATTGCATAGGCTGCAGAATATGTCAACACATTACCTTTGACACTGAAAGCACACCTAATTGTTGGCTTCAATTAGCAAAAGATGCATCAATCTTGGATGAAGAATCGTTTGTGTCCTCAACCTCAGCTAACAGTTACATACTGGACAAAGCTTGCTTGGTGGACATATAATCTCTTCCCAATTGATGTCATTCAATTTTTTGCTATTAAATGATTTTACATGTTTACCTGCAGTTACTAATTTGAAATTACAATTAGTTACGACTATAATCTTATTCAATTGAAGATTTATTTAGTTACAATAAATATGTTTAGACGTGGTTTTGAAAATTCCCTCTCGAGCAAGGTTTCATATGTTTATCAACGGAAAGTAAAAAAGTACTGATGACACGCAAAATCAGAATCTCTTGTCATCTGAGGTGAGATGAGACCATTGTGGTATTGAAAATAATTGGTCTCATTGAGCCACTTTATCGGAGTTTATAAGTTCCCTTCTCACAAACATGGGTAAAGCGTGTAAGGGGAAAAATTAAAACCACGTCAAGCTGCGTAAAGCGTAGTGAAATATGCTTCACTGGTCGATGCTAAAACATCAATGATTTCATTGTTATTGATTCTTGGAAAAGAGTCTTTCTCACAAGACATCAGCATGAATGATCTTGATGAAAACGACCTCTCACAAGCTTGTGATGAGGATAATGTGAACACAAATTTGTAAGCCAGATACAAATAATATAAATACAATAATATATACGAATAAGCAAGACTATGCAAATTAAACTTCTGGAGAACAATAATAACAACAAACAATACTCAAAACGGTCAAAGCATTCAAGCCACTAATTTCGAATTAAATTTTGATTCAGTTTCACAACATTTTTTAAAAATACTTTGACATGGAGTTATCGTGGGGCTATAATGACGGGGCTATTTTTTCGCCGGGCTATTTTGTCGCCGGGTTGTTTTGTCCTGGGCTATTTTGTCGCCGGGCGGTTTTGTCGGGGCTATTTTGACGGGGCCATTTTTACGGGATTTTTCCGTCCTGGGCTATTTTGACGCCGGGCTGTTTCGACGGGGCCGTTTTGTCGGGGCGGTTTTGTCGGGGCTGTTTTGTCTTGAGCTATTTTGACGCCGGGCTATTTTGACGGGGCTGTTTTGTCGGGGCTATTCTGTCGCCGGGCTGTTATGACGGGTCACCTTACTTTAGTTAGCCTGCTGCATGGTAAGTTTCAATTTGTAATAAGAATTCAATTTTTAGAAATTATAAAATATAACACAAACAGCTGATGATTTTGCGTGGACTGAAGTAAAAAAAGGTTATGAAGGACTCATCGAAATTGGAGTATACTCGTTCAAGGATTGTTTGGCAGAATGCTTGTGTTTGCAATATTGTTATATGGCAAGCTTTGATAACTCCACAAACAAATGCTACATACAAATGGAATTAGAAATAAATCCGGTTTATAAAGATGAAAATAGCAATTTGAAAACTTACAAATTCAGGAGAGACGAATTTTACAATGGTTATTTCAAATACTCTAGAATTGCTAGAAATTTCTTTATTTTTCTAAAACAAAGTCTGAGTTGTCCTATGAATTTTTGGATACATATATGATATATCTAGATTATTTATTTAATCTACGTGTAAAAATTCAATATCCATAAAAGTCCCAGTAACTTGACTTTGCATAACTTAATTTTAATTTAATCCAATAATAATATGAATAAATTCAGGTGATATATGCTGGAAAAAGGTTGCTGGCAAAAAAATTAAAGGGTTGTCGAATGTATCGTGCAAGACTCAATATATCTGTATAATATATTGTCTTGGTAGCAGATATTGTAACGCCATGACCTATGATACAGGGACAGATCCTCCTTGTTGGCTCCAACTTGCCAGTGAAGCATCGCAGATTGATGGAGAGTCTTTTGAGCCTTCAACTACTGCTGTCAGTTTCATACTGGATAAACCGTGCATGTGGCACATAAAGTTTCTATCCAAATAAGTAAATGGTAACAAGCAATGGTTTATAAAACTCAGATTTTAGCTTTTATTATTCTTTTTTCAATTAGAAAAAGTTTATTAATAGTATTGATAGTTAGTTGGTAATAATGGAAAGTATAAAGTTTATATTATTTTGTACCAAATAAATTCAATTAATTACCCTTGTTTTATAACTTTTAGAGTCACGCTACAGTTAAGCCGATGAAGATTTCTTATAAATTATAATCATTTTTCTGATCTGTTCTCTCGACTTTGTGTTCAAGAATTTGCAATAAATGTTCGAGAAATAATTTAGTTAATTGTATTACCTACATGATTAAGGTCTGCTTCTTGTTGCAAACTCCCATGTTTCCATGAACATATTACTTCCTTACTCGATTAGTTTAATTTTTTAATTAAAAATTATAAATAAATAATTTTTTTGGTTTTTGATTCACATTAAGGTGCCGTTTAGAATTATATATTATTTTATATCTGTTATTTGTCCGGTGTACTTGTCGAATCTACTGATGCGGAAATAAGGGTAAGTTTGATAGGAATTGCAAAATCATGGCAATCATTCTCTACCACCTGTAACATGAACTGTTTCTGTTTTTCTTGAATTGAATAGAATCCCACTGAACTCTTGAATTAAAATCTTATTATTGGCGACTTTCAAACGTTTCACTTTCTATTGACCAATAATGTTGCCATTGCCAAAGTTCCACATACCAGGACTGAACGAAGGTCGTTTTGGATTGCCTCGAAGCATTCGAAGAAATGAAAGTAGTCTAGTACGCAAATATTGCCTTTTTTTGCTGCGGTTAACTTAATATCAATCAAGCGTCTGTCGATAGTTGCACAATTTTTTTTAAATCAAAGCTAGCCTTTGAAAAGGCCAGGAAAAACGTTTATTCTGAAAAGAGAACTTTCAAAGACGCTGGTAGATATGCTAACGGAGTTTAATTGGTAGAGATAATGTGGCTGTGATAAAGGATTATATTACTAGACTAATCATCAAAATAAGTTAAATATCTATCTGAATGCGCAGCAGAAGCTACAGAATGTAAAAGAACTGAAGAGGCATATAACATCATAGCAACGTTTACCGCCAATTAAACGTTAATCCCGGTCGACCATCACGTGTGATTTGAATTTTGGCCCGTTGAGAGATTGAGTTTGAAACCACCTGTCTTAGCAAAGAGGTTTTTGTTTTATAAGATTTTATCGATGTAGTAGTATCACGTATCAGGCATATATACAACCTGTAACCACTTACATAGTTATATAGTTATATTACGGTTACCATAGAAAGCTCTGCTGGCAGTGCAGACTATATATAACATATATAACGATCATTGATATTACTGCTGTATGCAGGGCATATTAATTGACTGACAGGTGAACATCAATTGAAATTTTTGTTTCTGATTTCAATCATCCTCATTAACCTTCACATTCTGATGAGAGCTCAATATTTATTGTTTTTTCAATATTCAATCGATTCTAATTAATTTGAATTAATACGAATTTAATTAACTTATGATTAAACCTCCTATTTCGAAGCAAGTCCAGCAGGTTTACAACGTTTTAAACGTAAACAACAATGAATAAAATTGAATGAATTTTTTTTTAAATTAAATTATTTTACTGATTATGAACGGATTAGAAGTTTGAAGCCATTAGTTATTTAGACAAACGTCAAAACAGCAATTATATCAATCGATTAACTGTCATTGTCTTACATTTATAATGGCCCAGGCTGCGTCGAACTATGAAGCAAATTTCAGACTATTTATATTCCATAAATAATTAATAAAGCTTTAGTGAGCCGACAATTTCAATTAAAATATGATAAAACTTTGTGTTTTAATTCTTGGTTGTTTAGCTGCATTCGATGCGGTAAAAGGTAAGCATCATATATTTTATAATAAATTACAAATTCAACTGCAGTTCTGACAAACAGGTGACTCTGCTTGGAGTGCATCCAAAAACTGGTATGAAGGTCTCATCAAGATAGGATCGTTTGAACTTAACGAATGTTTGATTGAATGTTTGTACATGGAATATTGCAACATAGCTGGCTTTGATTACTCTAATAACAACTGTTTTATTCAAATGGAATCTGAAATAAAGCCGGTGCCTAGAGATGAAAATAGTACTTTCAAAACTTATGAAATCAATAAAAGGGATTATCACAAAGGTTATAATTAATTTTCTAAAATAATTAAATATCAATAGCATGACTTAAACATATTGAATAAACTCTAAGCACATTCCATAATTAGGAAATGATAAATGATATTGTTATTATTTTTAATTGGGTTTCATTTTACATAGGTGAGCTATGCTGGAAAAAGGTTCCGGGTAAAAAAATTAAAGGACTCACTAGCATCATAGCGTTTGATTCTGTGGTTGCTTGTATGGCATATTGCATAGGCTGCAGAATATGAAGAATCGTTTGTGTCCTCAACTTCAGCTAACAGTTACATACTGGACAAAGCTTGCTTGGTGGACATACAATCTCTTCCCAATTGATATCATTCAATTTTATGGCTAAAAAATGATTTGCATATCATTTTAACTTATTTACATGTTTATCTGCAGTTACTAATTTGAAATTAAAATTAGTTACGACTATAATTTTATACAAATGAAGATTCTCACGACATAATTATCATCGACAACATCAACCTCATCATCATTTGCACAAAAAATATCATTATCAAAGGAAATTCTGTTCGTCTCGCCAACACCAGCTTTGAGCTATCCAGCACCATAAAACTCCTCGGGGTTACATTGACAGTACCCTCTGCCTCGATAGGCACGTTTTCACAGTAGTTCGAATAGTAGAAATATCAATGATCGTTATCTTGATCAGTTTCTTATAGTTGATGTGGCCGCGGCTCTCTGCCGTTGCCTTATCTTGTCAACGCTCAACTACTGCAACTCCCTTCTACATCAACTATCCTCTGCATCTCTCCGGAAACTGCAGACGATTCAAAACAAAGCAACCCGACTGGTGACGACGCTGAACCAACCGAAGCATTGCGAGTACTGCAGTGGTTTCCAATCGCTGAAAGAATTAAGTTCAAGGTTGCCCTCCTCGCGCATGAACAGAGTAATTGTTTTCGTTCAACTTCTTAATTATTTACAAAGCTGCTATGCAGATTCATTGATTAATGTAGTTATTTAGCATTAACTCCATAATTTCAAGACTGATTTACACATAATTACACAAAAAACTTGTTTTTATCATACTATTCCTTTATTAACTTCATTATCTTGGTTAAAAATAATGATAAATTATTATTATTATTATTATTATTATTATTATTATATTATTATTATTATTATTATTATTATTATTATTATTATTATTATTATTATTATTATTATTATTATTATTATTATTATTATTATTATTATTATTATTATTATTATTATTATTATTATTATTATTATTATTATTATTATTATTATTATTATTTATTATTATTATTATTATTATTATTATTATTATTATTATTATTATTATTATTATTATTATTATTATTATTATTATTATTATTATTATTATTATTATTATTATTATTAATGATGCAATGTGCTAGGTAACTCCCGAATTTTAACATCAAGAATATCGCACTATTTGGATCGTTTTTCAGAAGACATTTCGAAATGACGGTTTCATAACTCGAAAGTTCAAGTCATTTAGAAAGTTCTTTGCACAAACTTATAAATTGGTTTTCAACGAAATATAATTATTATAATAGTAAAAATAACGTTAAATATTAAAATAACTAAATTCAGAAATAATAATATGAATGCCTGTAAACTGATAAATTTGCTATATTTAAAACGATGAACAGCTTGAGAAAGTTGTGAGTCTTTCTAACGATCTAAATCAATAACTCATTACACGTTTTAAAATTTCTATCTTAATCGATAACACATTAAATGTTTTAAAATTTCTTTGCGTAACATATTGGAACATTGATTTGCTCTCTGATAAATACAGACTCGGTGAGACTAGACACGTTTTCACATCAACCTGAGATTTAGGCGACTCATATTTGAGTGTGGTACTTACTTAACTTTTGTTCCTAAGAATATTTATTATTTTTTTTAAATTTCAGACTTTGTTTACAGAAACATGAAAGTCATTGGTGTGATTTTGTCATGCTTTGTTTTAGCCATCGCATCCAAGGGTGAATGTAAAGCTTTGGTTCAACATAAAACTAGAATTTTAATTTACCACTTATCGTTCAATAGATGACTACTTGTGGACAGAGATTGATGGTGATTATGAAGGTCTTGTCGAGGTAGGAGCATACACGCTGAACGGCTGCCTGGTGCAGTGCGTATATCTGGAACATTGCTGCCTAGCTAGTTTTGACGAAACAACCAAGACGTGTCGCATCCAGATGGAGAAGGAAGTGAAGCTAGTGCCTAAGCCTTCAAATTGTACTTTGAAAACTTTCAAATTCCCAAGAGATAAGTTTTTCAATGGTTGGTTTTATTGAAAATATTCTTAGTTGATTTTATGAATGATAAGATTTTCTGATTTGATTGATTATTAAATAATTACGATATAATTTAAGCAACATGTAGATATTGTACTGCATTTCGAATAGCCTTATTAAATTTTGCTATTACAATTACAAGTATTGCATTTAAGCTATTTTTCGCATTACGAAATGTATATCAGTAGAAATGGGATATCAATATTTAATTGCAATTTATGTGGTTGCAGGTGATATATGCTGGAAGAAATTTACTGGTAAAAGGATCAAAGGACTGACTAATATATCCTTCGATCCTCGCAACAATTGCATGACATACTGCATCGGATGCAGGATTTGCATTTCTGTTACCTATGATATATCGACAACTCCAAATTGTTGGATCCAACTTGCCACTGATGCGGTACATGTCAATTATAATTCTCTCCAGCCTTCAAATACGTCTATCAGTTACGTACTGGATAAAGTGTGTCTGTTCCAAAAGCAATATCTTAAGAAATGACGAGGTAAATTTGTTTTTTGTTTACAGATTTTCGAAGTTCTATTTAATTTTATATTAAATATTCGTACAAAGTAGGATTGAGCTTGAGAATGAGAATTTATTTTGAATAATTATATTGTTATATTGATATTAATATTATATGAATAAATATTTATTTTCTGCATGTGAATTAATTTTATTGTTATTTTTTTACAGCTTTCATCGAATTACAAATGGATATCTCGATTTCTCCTTTATTAAAGCAAATGAATTTTTGAAACTTTTTAAGTTCATTTATAGTTCATTTATAGTTCATTTAAGTTCATTAATTAAATGAAATTCTTTAAACCTGAATAAAGATAAAATGCACCTTTGCAAATCTTAAATTAAATTGACAAAAATTGAAGCAAGTATGGTCAAGATGAATAATGCTGAGGATGTCAAACAACAATATAAAGTAAAAAAAACTCTGACCAATAGCAAACTTAGCAAAATTTTAATCATATTTGAAAATTATTTTTTATTCGCACAAATCACAAAATAATGTATTAATTTAGAAACTCGTTAATTTGCAACATTATGGTTACTGATTTACAGTACAAATCCAAACTCTATTTAATATTTATTTTTAACCATGGAATTGATATTTGTAATAAATCTAAAATGGCTCGACAAATGCAAGTGGTAGCACAATTTTCTGTTTGCATAATTCCATTACTGCAACAACTGCACAAACAATAAAACATTTTTATGTAAATAAGAACATAACAAAAAATAATATTTTTAAGAATTAATAACTTATTATATTTTTCAAACTGTTCCAACTCTCAATTTTTTCAGTCAAACTATATCCATTTTTTTCAAAATTGTTTACGTCGTTAAAGTGGTCCAAATTTGAAAATCTGTTGTGCGGTGTGACTTAGCTGAGAAAAAAATTTTAATTGGGAAAATGATAAGGAAGGGTTTGGCGGAGTTGTTGACAAAATAATCTGGTTACAAAATAACAAAAAAAGTAGCAAAAACAGATCCGATGATCAAGTGTTCCCTCCTGGAAAAAAGGAAATTACGTCCTTGGAAGAGGTTTGGAAAATGCGAGTGGGATTTATAAGAGAACTAATGTTAGTGTAGTGACCTGAATGGTTCACTTTTAGTTTTAAGGAGTGGAGTTTGTACCTGAGCAACTTGCGGTTGTTTTGAATTTAGTTTTTCGGAAGAGGTTTTGCGACTGTCGCTGGAAATAAAGTATGGTTGTAGTTATTAAGCATAACATAAACAGCCACAGTTGATTCGTTTATTTACTCTAAATAAATTTCAAAAACATTTATCTTCAAATTATTATTCGAAATGATCAGAACTTAAAATAAATGGAATAAAGAGTACCTTAATGTGAATATGCAGCTGCGTTTGAGAGGTTGATTAACGAGGCTGAAGTAAATATCCACATGTCAACCTAATAAATAAAGCGTTGTCGAAATGGTACATTGATTACCAGCCTTTTTACGAGTGATAAATACAATCTTAATTTACTCAAGTATCATCTGCTTCAGAGAGAGTTAAGCATTCAAGAAAAAATTTAAACTTTCTGGTAATTGTTTACTTGGTAGCTATATTTGTTCCATAAATGTTTTTCAATATTAATGTCATTTTGTGTTAAAGGATAAAATATGGCATTCCATGCTTTAATTCTGATTGGCTTTACATATTTCTGTTCGGGGAAGGGTAAGCCTTACAAACGTTTGAAATTTGATTTGGAAAGCATACTGAAATTTATCGTAAATAGGTGACTCCGCATGGCTTGAAACCAAAGACGGATATGAAGGCCTCGTCAATACGGGATCGTATGAATTGAAATTGTGCCTTGAAGACTGCATATATCTTGTCCATTGCAATATAGTGGGCTATGATACCTCCAACAATAAATGTTACGTACAAATGGACTTGGAACTGAAGGCAGTGCCTAAAGATGAAAAGAGTACCTTGAAAACTTTTGAGTTCAAAGGAAAGGAATTTTTTAACGGTGAATTGAAATTATTTAATCTTACAAGCATTCAACGCTTACGTTTACCGTAAGTAAGAACTAACTTTCATTACGGATATTTATTATTTGTGGATTAATTAATTAATGAAGTGAAGGGTACAAAACTTATACATTTTCTTAACGAATACATGGGTAATATTTATGTAGTGTTAACATTTTAATTTGTTCATTTACGTTCATTAAGTTCATTTTCAGTAGGAAATGTTAAAAATATCTATACCATGTAAACAAATACTTTAAGGTGATGTTTGCTGGAAACAGTTTCCAAACACAAAACTTAAAGGATTGACGAGTTTTTTGACTGGCGATCTTGCTACTTGCATCAGATATTGTGTTGGCAGCCTCATATGCAATGCAATGACATTTGATCTTGAAGCAGATCCTCCTTGTTCTGTTCAACTTGCCAAAGATGCTGCACACTTCGATGATTCGTTCGAGTCTTCGCCTTTGGCCACCAGTTACATTTTGGATAAAAGTTGCCTGGGTGAAATAAATTATCTTTCAGAATGATTAAGTAAGAATTTTACTAGCACTGATTAAATTTTGGTTTTATTTAACATTTTATTAATTTGTTAAAAGATTAATTACATTATGAAAATGTGTTTGTTATTTTTTTATTCTCAACTTGGACTTAATTTTTTAAATAGATTTATGCTTTGTTTCCAGCTTCATGAATTGGACACTCTTAGTGTGGACATGCAATAATTAATGTTATATAATGGAAAATTTTGAAGTTTGTCATGATGTCGGAACTGAAAAATAAATTTAAATATCATGAATAACGACTAGCATGTGTTTCTTTTAAAAATGGTGTCCTGCAAATAAACGGGCAAAAATCAACTCGTGATGTCAAATTTTGTCAGACTTCCTGGTTTTCTGGATAATAACCCAAATATTGGGCGGGCTTAGAGATAGCATAGGGTTAGGGATATGACTAGGTAATAGATGCCGGCGACAGTGAGATGGCTTTTGACATTCACTCGACCAATATTAAGCAAACGTTTACAAATTAGTTGATTGCTGGCAAGGAAGTCACTTTGGAAATACAAGACTTCCCGAGTAACTATTACCTTCCCCACTCTCAATAAGAGTCATGAGTCAAATGAGAGTCGAACATAAATCATGTCAACCCATAAAATATTACTAAGGTTTTTATTAGGGCTGTGGGAATTAACGATGGATTATTGGATACTAAGCTGATCAAACTATTTAATCGATTAATCGGTAAATTTTAAATTTATTTATATTATAAATTTTGTTAATAGTCTAGTTATGTATTTTATGTATGTAACTTTTACTATGTAACTTTTCCCAATGTAATATAATTTTTATTTTGTTAGAAAGTAAACAGCAATGACGAATAATGAAAGCAACGTTTCATTTAAGCATTTAAGCGGAATGTAGAGCAAGCATTTTGGTTTTAAAATAACTGTTGCAGGCAAAGAAGACGATGACAATAAACAATTTTCCTTTCGCGGTTCAAATACATCGCTATCTCTCCACCATCGACTCAACCATCCTCAAGAATATCAGGACTTTGTCAGTAGTGACTGTAAGAAGAGCTCTTAAAATTCGACAAAACATCATTTTACCAAAAAGAACATTTAAATTGAAAAACAAACTATTTTTTGACAATTATTCAGTTGTAATTTTCATTCTTGCTATTTTAATTCAGACAAACTTTCTCAAATCATTTTTAAGATTTTTATGCACGTAATACTTAAAAACAAATATAATAAAACAACAAATATGCTGCACATTATGATCTGGAAGATATTTTAAAATTTTAATAAAAAGAACGGTAAAGACGGATATTAATAATTCCTAATTTACTTATTTTATGACATACATTAAGTTATAGATTCGTTCTAATTACGGGCTAATAAAATTCAATGTTATTCTAAAGAAATATGCAATATAAACATTTAAGTTTAAATATTATAATAAGTAATATTATCAAAATGTAAATATTAAAAAATCTAATTAATTTTGTTAAAGTTGATGAACAGATCGCAATGATTTATTCTCATTATTTTGACATTTGTCGTAACATAAAAACAATCAATAAGCAACAAATTATTTACTTGATCGATTTGAAACGTCAGTCTTTGGCGATAAATGCAGCTTTTATTCAAACCAGAAACTTTCAAGTCTGCTCAAGAAAATTTCAATTTTATATAATCTATTTTCGTAAATTGAATTATTTTCATTTAAGCTAATTTATATGTCAATTACTTTTAATTATAAAAATTTTAATTTTTGCAGAGAAATGAAATTTGTTGTTATAATTCTGGGTTGCATTACTTTATTCCACTCGATGAAAGGTTAGCAATAACTTGTAATAAAAAATACTTTTCAAATGCGTGATGCTATATAAATTATAAAAATATATTACGAACAGGTGATTATATATGGCTTGAACTCAAAGACGCATATGAAGGCCTCATCGAGGTAGGTGCACATCTACTGAAAGGTTGCCAAAGAGAATGTTTATATCTAGATAACTGCAAAATAGCCGGTTTTGACAACTCCACCAATAAATGTTACTTGCAAATGGAACTGGAGTTAAAGCCAGTACCCAAATATCAAAGCAGTACTTTGAAGACTTTTGAGCTCAAAAGGGATGAGTTTTACAATGGTTATTTAAAATCAATTTGGAATTATTTAAGAGTTTTTTAATTTTATATTTATTTCAAGTCTCTTTACATTTAGTAAAATGACTCAAACAAATTATAAATTAATTTCTACAAAAGTTTACATTATTCCAGGTGATTTATGTTGGAAACAGATTCCAGGCAAAAAAATTAAAGGATTGACGAACGTGTTCTACGACACCATGAAGCTGTGTGTGTTATATTGCATTGGAAGTAGAAGATGTAATTCCTTTACTTATGACACGTCGTCAAAACGACCCTGTTCGCTTCAGCTTGCAGGTGAAGCATCACAAATTGATGAAGAATCTTTTGAGCCTTCGACGACAGCCATTAGTTACATACTGGATAAACCATGCATGTGGCAAATTCAATACCTTCCCAAGTGATGCAAGATAATATAAATGAATCACTTAAGTGCTTATCATATTGTTTCAATCACATTCATATTTAATAGTAAAAATTTGTTGAGTTTACTAATGATAAGTTTGAACATTATGACATTTCAATTTTTTTAAGTTTAATTAATGTCAGGAATTGTATACATTTCAAATGGAAACTTATAAAAAAAACATTTTAATTTTTTTTCATTAAAATATATTCAAACCAAGTTTAACACGATTCATCATCATCGGAAAGTGACATAGTTTACTAAAACAATTAGCTGATTAACAAGTTTCAAATAATGTAATGAGCTTAAATAAACAGAGTAATTATTAAAATATAATTTAAACAAGTATACAAAATTTAATATAAAAGATAGTTTATTTGCCTGAGAAACCCGACTTCCTAAAAAGATTCCTCATAAACAGACCCAACATCAAGTTGTAGTTTATTTCAAAGGAAAGCCCTATCTAATGACTCAATCCATTTCACGCAGGCACACTTTTTAGGTTCGATCAACGATGTAATTCTTTAAAAGACTTAATTTTGCGTTTTACGTTAAGACGCTGCAAACGAGCCTGACAACAAAAATCTGAACCTAAAACCAAAACGTAAAACAAAACAAGGTATTGTTTCATTAACTCCCGTTGCATAGTTAGATGATTAAGACGGTGCACCCGCAACAGGGTTCGAATCCGCTGCCATCGTGAGAGCCGTGCGGGCGCACAAGCATAACAACGTATGTCCTGTTGAACGTAATATGGCCTGCTAGTTGTAAATTGTAATTTTGATTTGCTTGGCACATGACTCTTTATGTTTTGTCTTCATTGAATGACATGCGGAGCTGATGGGCACCTAATTTGCCTCGAATTTGGCGGCCATTGCACAACTTGCTTGGGGAATAACCAGATTAGAGAGGTGTTCTGTATTGAATGGGGTACTCCATGACCGGATAATTCGTAATATAAAATTATTTCAACTTAAAAAAATCCCTAAATACGACTCACTAGTCAGACTAAGACAAGACATTCATTTTAAAGTGCTTAGAAATAAAGTGGGCGAGTTGGCTCAGAGGGTTGCGTTCCTACGAACGACGGTGGAAGCAATAGCCGAAACGTGTCGTGTTCGCAATCCAGCTCGCACCGCCAGAAGGCGCCCTCTGGTAGGGGCGCTTTGTAAATGGTGAATCTATTAAGAAGTGCCTTCATATCCTATATACTTGGATTACTGTATGTAGATTTGAGAATAATTCTTTTGTTTTAATCACTGCAATATTATTTATAAATAAGGCTGGCTTTAGAAAATTTCACGTCACGTTTTCCATATGTTGACTTAAATTTCGAGTCAACATGTTAGCACATGCCGACTATGTGGATTTTGAAATAACTTTTACTATTTTCTTTCATTAACTGACTTTTTGTTATATGGAAATTTTTCTTCATTCTTAGTCTATCCCTGTCTCAAAATAATTTTGAAAAACGCTGTTAAATCGCTTTGGAGTTCACAGAGTGTAAAAGCAATGTTTCTCGTCAACCATTCATTCGCTGTTCTGAAAGCAAAGATTCTGTGAAACCAAAGTCAGAAAGTCATTCTTTTTCTGACAGCTTTTCCATCCAAATAATAAAAGGTGTATTTCAAATGCCACTTTAGCATTACCTGTAAAATTCAAACATGATTTTATTTCAAATTATTTGTTTCAATTACTAAACTATAAAATATGGTAGTTAACCGCTACTAGTAAACTAAACTTCATACATTATATAACTGCTAAAAGCAATTTCAACAAAATTTTCCAAGTTTGAATTCGTGTTTCTTCTCCATCTATCATCTGTCATCGTTTTGGGTGCATTTTAAAAAGTCTACAATGAAAGAAAAATGGAATGTAAATTAGTCCGTTTTTTTTTTATAATTTTCAACAACAAAACAATGCTTGAAATGCAACTTAGTTTTTAAAAGAATAATTTCACCTGCCTAGAGATCATTGCCACTAAAATTCGGTTCCAGAACTCGCGTTAGACAACGGTTTCCTTTGCTTAGAATTTGTTGTTATTCCATGGAGCTCCAAAAGATATCATCTATTTTCATCCTTCGTCTAGTATGTCTTTACTGCTACAATTTCAATCCAATCCTGGATTGCAACAACAAACCAGGATGTCCTTTTGATCCTCCGTTCATGGTGACATCTTTGTCGAGTGTCTTTGGAAACCTTGTATTAAATTGTGTACCAAAAGAAGTGCTATGTTCATACATGTGCCATTTGAATGAAGAATGCGTCAGTTTCAACCAACTGCCAAATGACGAATGTCACATGTTTCGAACTCTGCCATACAAGATTATTGAAGGATCAGCATGCAAACTCTACCAGGTAATTTAAAGTGTTATTTTCATTCAGCATCTTTTAATCATTTATCGATCGTTAAACAGATTAATCCAGAGAGCAGGCGTTGTGACAGTGGAGGTAAGAATCGTCATATTATTTAATTATAATTCGAGTTAACAAAAAGCTATTAATAAATATTAGCCCAATTACAATTGAGTTATTATTAAAATTTAATAAGACTTTTGTTGTATACTTTTGTTTATGCTGAGATTCTGATGCTGTTTTAATCTATCTAATAATGAATACAACTCAGTCGTCCTGAGCAGAAATTTGGCCCTCAACAGACCAACTTGCCAGAGTTCAACCTTAAACATTAACAGTCAGCCACTTTTTTCCTGGTTGGCTGTTGATGATTTGATAAATACGGATCCATATGCATGTGGATGTAGCCTCTCGTACAACACAACTGGACGAATCAACTGGTTTTCAGTTAAACTCAAGTCATTGACAATGGTCAATGAAATCAGATTGTTGACATGCTCTACAAAAAATTACGCAATGGGTGGGTTTCAGGCTTAATGGTATTTTCAGAATTTTGTAACATTTGATTATTTTTGTAACATTTAGTTATTTTTGTGCCTAATATTTGTTTTGTGCTAGCATACTTTGAAAAGTTGAGATCTTTTCTGTCTTCTGTTTAAAAATTTACATTAATATTTACAATTAATAACACAATTATGGTGTTGTAATTTATGAAGGCAAATTGTATCAACAAAAATATCAAACCATGATGCTCTTAATTATTTGCTGAGTCACATCTAATTAATTCAAAACTCATTTTATACTTAAACGATTCTTAAGAACGCTGAGTTATTCAAGTTCGTGTGGTCGCGGTACTTACTAATATTTGGACTAATTTTATGATTAATTACCTGCAGATACTAGGTTGCATAATATAACAGTCGGAGTTACAAATGAATCTTGGCCTTTTAGGCCACCCTTAGCAAGTGGTTATCGACGCTGTGGTTATTTCAACGGGCCAAGCACTGCAGCGTGGATCAGCATAAACTGTTCTTCGACAGTCTCTCCTGCGAGGTTTGTCGTCCTCCATCCAGACGTGGCTGGTGTGAACCTATGCATTTGTGAAATTCAAGTTTTTGGCTCAAGTTTTGTGGAATGTTGAAGATTCGGAATTTAAGTCAGTTTGACTGAAAATCAAATAAATATAATCAATAAATCTTTTATTAATTTTCCTTTGCTGACATATTTCATGATAACATTATGAATACATACGAAATACTAAACGATTAATACATAACGTTGTGCGTCGTGTTTTAGAATAAAAAACGTCTTTATGTTGTAAGTTTTGTTTTTAAACAATGAATTAACATTACAAATGTAACGACTGAGATGATAAAATATGGATTGGAATAGAAAATGAACTTCATTTATATTTAATTTATGTTAATGAAAAAAATAACAAAAGTTTTGATTAACCTATTGAATATCTTAACATCAAACTTGAAACTGTTCAAATGCAAGCAATTGCTTTAAATTCTGCAATTTAAAAAGGTATAATAATAATAATGATGATGATGATGATGATGATGATGATGATGATGATGACGATGACGATGACGATGACGATGACGATGACGATGACGATGACGATGACGATGACGATGACGATGACGATGACGATGACGATGACGATGACGATGACGATGACGATGACGATGACGATGATGATGATGATGATGTTGATGATGATGTTGATGATGATGATAATAATAGTAATAATAGTAATAATAATAATAATAATAAAATAATAATAATAATAATAATAATAATAATAATAAAATAATAATAATAATAATAATAATAATAAGAATAATAATATAATAATAATAATAATAATAATAATATAATAATAATAATAAACTCTCCTTCCGTTGCAGGGAAGCTCCAATTCGTACGTTTAACCTGCAATTTAATAAATAAATGAAAAAATAACCAATAACATTAAAACTATTGAAAAAAATCTCGACTATTAAATTTTGTTGAACAAGATTTTAAAAAACGCGTAGTCGCGTTAATGTCGTAATTTGTCATAAATTGAGAATAGCTTAGCAATTTCAAATAAAAATTGTGTTGTGCATATTGTATTGTGCAAAATATAGTATTTGTTATTGTCAGGTGTAACGTATACACAACTTTCGACAAGTCTCCCGTCAATTCCTCACACTTTTAGCAAAATATGACATGTTGGTCGGCACAAGAATCGAATTCATCTTCAGCAAATTGGGTCCAATCATCATCAAATACTCGAGTAATATTCTTCGTTTGACATTTTATTGTGATTAGTGATTTGTGATTGAATAATGAAAATATGATTTGTTTTGAATAATTCAAATGTTGAAACAATAGCTTCATCATTCTTTAAATGACCATAGGCAGTTGTTTTATCAAATTTTGACTGTTGCAACAGAGGCTGTTTTCAGCCATACCTCTTCCATTATTTTACCAATGAAACTGACAATTAAATAAAGATCATCTCATCTGATATGATAGGGCCAGGTATGTTCTCATCGGAATCTTAGAAAGACCCACATTTAATTTTTTGCTGCTCCAAGACATTTAAATAACTTTCGTAAATGTTTCATCACAACAACATCACAACTCATTAAAGTTGTATCAGCGAGAGTTTATATCAATGAGATAGTCAGTAGATCAGTTGATCGATTTTATGACTGCATAGTAAATCCACAAGCACGTACAAGGAGTCGAAATAAAAGCATGCAATCCAAACCAACTGTCAGAAATTTGAATATTAATTTGTAAACAAACTGTAAGCCAATCAGCATGCACCGCCACCGATCTACCGTTTTTAGTATTAACGACGAAAGTTCGCTGACAGCAAAGGTCTTTTAATCAAATAAACTCATGGGTCCCAAAAACTCAGGAAGGTGTTTTATTTCTTCAACAAATAAACAAAAACAAAACATATTTCAACAAAAGATTAAAAATACTTGTCCCAGGGTAATACTATCGTGCATACGAATGCTCAAAATTGATGAACGAATTGTTTCCTCCTGCTTCATAATCGTGATCAGTTGAGGGTTTTGTTGATATTATTTCTACATTGCCCCCCAGAGTTTCCAATATTCTGTCCTGATCTGCCTTTGTGGGTTTTAGTAGTGACCTCCTTAAATCTCGTTTGTGCTTTTTAGTAGATCTGAAAAATCTTTCAGGTGTAATTTTTTTGTTATGAGGTTCTTTACTCGTTTTTATTTGATCACAGGTGACCTGTGGTATCTTCAGCACTGCATCCAACTTTGTCATGTGATCAACAGCAATCTTGGCCTTAGAAAGATCACTGTCAATTGACTGCAGCACTGATGCAAGTGGTGACCCGTCAAAATAGCCCAGCGACAAAATAGCCTCGTCAAAACATTCCCGTCAATGTATCTTTATAAAAAAAATATTTATATGAGTTGATACATTAACCTATAACTTATTTCAAATTTGATTAAATGAAATGAATTTTATGTTTTGATGGTGCTATTTTGACGGGGCTATTTTGTCGCCGGGCTATTATGACGGGGTGCCGATGCAAGTAACACATGGAAGCGTCATTTCAGTTCATCTAGACTGGGTTGACGATCCTTGGCTATTAATTTGCTGACAATAGCTCATGTTTGTGCCCTCTATGTTCTTTAAAATAATAAGCTGTTACTTGCCCTGAAATGTCAACATAAATTAATCATTACATTTGCAATACAAACAAAGTAATAAACCCTATTTGCCTGCACTGAAAATCTTTAACCTAATTGCAGCAGAGCAAACATTTCCAATCTTTCAAGAACCCTGGATTTTAATGTAACGTTTCCTGCTAAGTAGTACTCTTCTGGTGCCACTTCTGTTGCAATAGTAGTTTCTTGTTATGTGATCTTTCTAATGGAAATCACCTCTTCTCCTCACAAATCTGGAACATGTCTCATCCTCTTCTTTTATTTTCCAAATTTCAAATTCTATAGACACATTATACAACTGAGTCATCTTTAGCAAAGAAAAAATAATAACTACCGCAAACCTGTTATTGAACTAAACGTTAACAAAGTCCAGCCTTTCCTTTAGTTTGTTAACCTAGGTCTTTCAGAGGTTTCCTCCGGTAAAACCGTCCGAGCTGCACTCAGTCTTAATGAGATGAAAAATAAGGGAGATAGCTCCACCCCATAAACAAAATTAGCTCCACTTAAAGTGATTAAAATTGATTAAAAGTAAGTGTTTTCCAATACATATTGATAATATAGTACTTTAAAAATAATATTAAGTTATTTAAAAAATAACATTAATAACGCCAATAAATAAATAAATTCTAAATGTCACAAATGTTTGCAAATTTATGTTAAATGTTATGAGGTTTATCGAGATGTCTCTAAGAATGATGGGAATACTGTTGCTCGAAATTATTCAATGTAAACAAGAAACCTAACTACAGCCTCACTACAAATCCGCGTTATTATTCATTACGCATCTTTGGAAAGGATGCTCCAAAAATAACATTTAGCTTTATGTCATATAAGTGACTCGTAATGAATCATTATATAGGTCATCGCATAGCACACACATTACGTTACACCATCCCACCAATCACTGGATCCTCTCATCACTCCAGTGGTCAGCTTTCTCAGCTCGCTTCGGTCCCTCAATTGCTCAGTAAATTTTCAATTAAAATACTTTCTGTGTCAGTAATTCGCACAATTATTGACGATCCAAAAATTTCATCTCGAAGCCACTTCACCTGTCGAAAGAAATTTTAAGTGCCCCACAACACAGTTAGAGAACAATTAACGAAATTATTTCTACAATTATTTTATTTGATAAATAAAAACTCAACACCCTTGAGAAGAGTCTTAATATTGGGATGAAATTCGTAATAACAATAATATTGCCATGTGCATATCGTCAGAAAGACTTTGTGTTTTCGTTGTCCCTTGAAGTCCTAAAGAGATGAGTCTTCAGGTGACGCTTGAAGAGCTCCAGAGATGGGTGGGCTCTTACAAGGGGAGGCATAAAAGAAGCCTCTGTTGACTATGATGACCTATTGATTGGTTGAAGATGAATGGTGGATGATCATGTGTTTGGCGGCGACCTATAAAGTGATGGAGATAAAGTGGGCTGGATGTCACTAGAGTGTGATGTGTCATGAGGGCGAGTTTGAAGGTGATACGATATGAATCGGCAACCAGTGCATTTGCTTCAGTCAGTCCGTACTATTGGGGGGTGGGGTTGGGAAAAACAAGTTTGTTAAACTTGTTTTGGACACTTTGTAAGAAATGTATTTTAAAGGCAGATGTATCACAAAGAAGGGAATTGCAATGGTCTGGAGACGAGAGAGAGCAAGGCTATGTTCAAGGGCAGAAGTGCCGATGGATAGTAGCGAACGGATGTGCCCAGGTGAGGTGATTGCAGGAAGGTGAAGTGCAACTCAAAAATAACACCTAGGGTTGTAGAAGAAGGAAAAAGGGTGCCAGCGACTTGTATGGAAAGAGGACGCGACAGAGTTTTGAGGAGAGTGGGTTTGTCAATGAATTTCGGATATCTGCGGATTCAATTTAAGAAAGTTAACGAGATGCCAATCATTGATGATATTCGTGCAATTCCGCAAAATACCAAACGATTGAATTTGCTGAAGACCCGACTAGTGACCACACTGCTTATGATGGTCATTATTAGGCTATTAAAAAAAATTAAGTATGATAAAAATAAAAAATGAGTTTTATTTTATAATAATCATCATCACCTAACTTATTATTACACTTGAGAACAATTAACAAAATTATTTCTACAATTGTTGCATTTTATAGATAAATACTCAAAACCCCAACCCGTGGGAATTTGGCTGTTTCACTTCAAAGTGGGAAGTCGGCGTTATCACTTCAAAGTCGGCGATTAGTTCTGAGGTTCGAGGTAACCGATGAGGGGCTATCGCCATTTAATTATTTATTTATTTGGTTAAGGTCCGTTGCATAACTAAGATGACTTGTACTTGTTAATTAGTTTTAGTTATGTAAACGAAACGATATGTATTATTATAATAATAGGATTATATTAATAATGAAATAAATAATATTTAATTATATAACTAAGATGACTTGTACTTGTTAATTAGTTTTAGTTATGTAAACGAAACGATATGTATTATTATAATAATAGGATTATATTAATAATGAAATAAATAATATTTAATTAAAGATTCTGTTAAGTGACTCCGATTTTTGCAGAATCCATATGCAAATAATGTCCATAATCGCCGGATTGCTAAGCATGGATTCATCTTAGAGTTGTTTTGAATCTAAAAACTTCTAGTCATGTCAAATTTTAAAAATTTAGTAGAGACACCTCGCGACATATCGGTAAACCTTTAATTAAATTTTATATTATATTATCTATATCTATTATATTTTTTATTGCAATAACGACACTCGAAAGTCATGATAATACAACTTAAGTTAATACTGAAAACACTCCCGTGAAGCTATCGGACGTTCAAAACGCTATCAGACACTAAAACAGCTTAATTCAAGAGCAATTAACCGTAACTTGCACTTAACAAAGTTTTTCGAATAAGATCTCATTCTAAAGAGATATAATCCAACTTTATCACATTAGCAAGCTCTTTGCGTAAAAACCTATAATTTTCAAGATATTTATGTTCAAACATCACGCACTAAAATCAGCCTAGAAAAACAGCCTTTAATTCAAGAGCAATTAACCGTAACTTGCACTTAACAAAGTTTTTCGAATAAGATCTCATTCTAAAGAGATATATTCCAACTTTATCACATTAGCAAGCTCTTTGCGTAAAAACCTATATTTTTCAAGATATTTATGCTCAAACATCGCGCACTAAAATCAGTCTATAAAAACAGCCTTAATTCAACTGCAAAAAACTGTCACTTAGACTAAACTATATTTTTTGAGTAAATTCTCATTTTGAAGACATAGCATCTATCTTTCTCACATTTCTAACCACTTTGCCGTCAGACACTTATTTTTCAAGTTATTGAAGCTCAAACTTTACGCATTATATGGAAAAACAGACTCATTTCAAATGCATAAAACCTTAACTTAGACTTAACCAAATGTTTCGACAAAGGCCTCATTTTAAAGATATTTAATCTCATTTTTTTAAATTTCCAAAGACTTTGCCATCAGACACTTATTTTTCAGGTTATTAAGGCTCAAATTGTACTCACTACCTCGGAAAACAGCCTCATTTCAAATGCAATTAACAGTAACTTAAACTTAACTAAATATTTCGACAAAGGTCTCATTTTAAAGATATTTAAACTATCTTTATCGATTTGGCAAGCCCTTTGCCATCAGACACTTATTTTTCAGGTTATTAACGCTCAAAGTTTACGCACTAATTGTATTCACTGCCTCGGAACACAGCCTCATTTCAAATGCAATTAACAGTAACTTAAACTTAACTAAATATTTCGACAAAGGTCTCATTCTAAAGAGATTTAACCTATCTTTATCAAGTTGACAAGCCCTTTGCCATCAGACACTTATTTTTCAGGTTTATTAACGCTCAAAGTTTACGCACTAATTTTACGAACTACATAAACAGATTCATTTCAAATGCTTAAAACCGTAACTTAGACTTAACTAAATGTTTTGACAAAGGTCTCATTTTAAAGATATTTAATTTCTGTATTTTAAATTTCCAAGGCCTTTGCCATCAGACACTTATTTTTCAGGTTAATAACGCTCAAATTATTCGCACTATCTCGGAAAACAGCCTCATTTCAAATTTGAATTATTTTTATACTATACACGTGATAGCGGAGATGTGTTGTCACTACTCTTCCATTGTCAAATAGTAGTCAGTTTTACCACGTTCTATAGTCATTTGTTTCGTCATTTTTCATTGTTATAATCATAAATTTTCTCATTTTCGTTAACAGTAAAATTCACAGTTTAACAATGATGTAAAGATTCTTTCATACGTGTCGCAGAATAAAAAATAATTTTGTGACCAATCACAAACAAGCAATAAAATTACATTATTTGTTACAAATTTCAATGAACGGCAACAATTGGAACCTTAAAATGAAAGTGATTGTTTATTCATTAAAGTAAATCATAAGAAAAATTTGTGTTGGTAAAAATGCGTATGTCCGCAAAATAGTGACGGTTTCTTGCAGCTCAATAATGCCTTATAGTTTGAATGTATATAACTCGAAAAAAAGTGTCTGATGGCAAAGACCCTTTGTCGAAACATTTAGTTACGTCTAAGTTACGGTTTTATGCATTTGAAATGAGGCTGTTTAGATAGTACGTAAAATTAGTTCGTGAAATTTGAACGTTAGTAACCTGAAAAATAAGTGTCTGATGGCAAAGGCGTTTGAAATGTTTGAAAAAAAGATTAAATCTCTTGAAAATGAGACTTTAGTCGAAAAATTTAATTAATTGCAAGCGACGGATTTTTGCTATCAATTTAGGCCGTTGATTTTAGACGAAATAAAACGCCATCTCAAGTTGTGCGAGGGTTTTGCCCCTAGGAAAAAGTCGAAAAAAACGTGATGTTGCGAATTCCATTAATAATAATAATAATAATGATAATGATAATGATAATGACAACGACAACGACAACGACAACGACAACAACAACAACAATAATAATAATAACATCCTATCATATTCCACAAGTTGGGATCTTTTTCTGAGTTTATCTCACATTCAACTATTCATTTAATTGATTTGATCAAATCAGAATCAATCTCTATTGATTAAGTTGTTGTTCAATGCTGATAATTATATTTACGAATTTCCCTGAATACTAATATTATAATCCTAATTTTAAGTAAATATAAGTATAATATTAATAATATAATGTAGCTACAACATAGCCAATAATAAACCCGTTATTTTGCCAATTAAAATGTGTAAATAAAATTATTGTTTTATGAGACTCTATTATTCCATGCTATTTGAAAATATTATTATTTTTATTATAAACCAGATTATGAAAATGTCTCCAAGATTTATGTCGCTCACTAGTAGATTTGAAATATCAAGTCGTGCAAGTTTCGCTATTGACTACTTTATCGTGAATATCTCTCAAACGAATTTAAATTGGAAGTTCAAATTGCAGAATATGAAAGAAAACTTCATTTTCTAACATGTGTAACAGAATGGGCTTTCTAAAATTGGTTGAAGTCGAGATTTTAGGCACTTTTATGCAGTGTTGCAGATCATTTGTTATATCTTTCTAAATATGAAGTTCAAAAGGTTTTTTCTGTGATTATAATATTAGTTAGATTGTAATTACCTATAAATTTATAAAATTATTCTTAAACGAAAATGAATGTTTGTTTTAAACACATTTTTATTAATATCTTGCTAAATATATGTAGTTAGAATTTCAACTTCAGACATGTTTGTCTCCAAGCCATCGGTGATATTTAAATGTAGTACTTGTACTTTAGAATGTAGTATTAAAAGAATTTGAACGCAATTTTACGCTAATATATTCATTTCAATATTGTTCACTTTTAAACACACTATACTCTCGATCTCCTATTGTCTCGATTACGATAAACTCTGAAAAAAAAACAAGGATATGGATTTAATTCTCAGCATGGAATATAGGCATAAAAAAATTAGCCCTTGGTCTGAGTCAACCTTAAGACAAAAGGGGTCATCCATAAAAACGCCCGCAAATGGTGGAGCGCTTCTAAAGCATACTAATGCTGAAGGGGGAGGGCAATTATTTTTGTTGAATAAAAACGAAATAATTTTTAAATTTTAGAAATGTATATGTTTTAATGATTTTATTTTAATTTTTTAAATATTATTTTATTGACATTTGGGTACGTCCATAAAGTATGTCATGCTCGAGGAGGAGGATGTCTGAGAAATTGTGACAAATTAAAAATTACAGTTAAGATTTATTGTGGACGTCTTTGTGGACAACCCCCAAAGAGAAAAAGCGTCTTCTAATTCAAATTTTGTTTGGTTTCTGTGCGCGCAAATAGAGATGTGCCGTCACTACATAACTACGCTTGAGATTCTAGTTAACGTTATTTTGATGATTTTTTATTTTCTCTTTAATTTTTAAAATGTTTAAAGGAAGACGTCAATAATCGTAATGTCTTATTAATCTCCAGTTATATTCTGGGGATCGGCTTCAAAAAATCGACATTTTGCTAAGGACACCGCAACTTAACAAAAAGTTAAAATTGTTAATTAACTAAACATAATTGCAATTGTTTTTATAAACACATTTTTCAGTACACCATATTTCAGACATTTTTGTTAGCTTTGAGATTATCCCCATATCCAAAAATACATCAATATATCAACAACCGGCCACATTTGTTTATTTACATTTTATTACCCGGCTGCCCATACTTGCTTGTTGTTATTTATATTTACATCACCCAGCGGACGTCCGATAGCTTCACTCTTGTCTGAAAACGTTAGATCGGTGGCGGTGCATGCTGATTGGCTGACAGTTTGTTTACAAATTAATATTCAAATTTCTGACAGTTGATTGGATTGCGTGCTTTTTTTCGGCTCCTTGTACGTGCTTGTGTAAATCCTTGCAAGAGTTTATTTTTGTATTTGTGGACCGACGGACGGGTCAAGGTAAATTCATCTCCTGACGCTTGTTATTTTCAAAAAGAAATGTTTTTGGGAATTAAAAAAAAATTTATTAACAATATAAATACTAATTTCTGCAGCATGGGAAAAATGCAAAATTTAAAAAAAAAATTACAATATATAAACAAAATTATAAGCATTATAATATAGGGAGTTACTTTTTGATCGCCAGTGTGTGTGAAAATATTGCAAAATACATTCTAAGATCATTAGAAGGATAATTTAAATTATAATTAAGCAATTTAATTTTAAATTAAAAAAATATAATCATGTCGACATTTTATAAACAGGTATTTAGGTACATTTTTATTACTTAAAATGTATTAAACTTTTTAAAATATATTCTTTAAAATACATTTTGTCTTGCAACTACAAATAATAGTTCAAAAGTTTATTTCTAAATGTGAAACTTTTAATGTTTTAATAAGAGTGCATTTGGTTCAATATTCGCTTTCTTAGAAACAATACCTACATATTTATTTTTCTTTTCAAAGCTTTAAAGCAAAACAAGTTGATGGGAAATGTAAGTAGATAAGAAATTTCCCAACTACTTTGTAAAATAAGACGTTTTTCTCCAGACGGATGTGATAATGCCGGTGTAATTTTTCAGAAAATGCGAAGGATTTCAAACGTTAGCAGAAAACATCGCACGAATATTTCGCTGCTAACCTGGATTTTGCATATTAGAGCAACTTGTCCAAAATTATGGACTGCGGCACAACACCGAGATCGACTCGAATGAACTCAGTGAACCCCTCCCACAAAACTATGTCAAATTTTTTTTATAATATTCACTGTAATTGAACATTTTGAGCCATTGTACAAAGAACGCTCAATTATCAAAATTTTTGTTAGGTCTTTGTATTTTAGTCAACTGTAAAATATAACAGAACGTCGCTTTATTTTGACTCTAATTGGAATAAGACAATGCAACTACATCTAACTGAAATCTTGCATTACGAAAACAGGGACTACTCGAGAGACATCTTGCTAGAAAAACGACATTAACTTTTATAAGAAACTGCCAAGTCCGTAAAGTACTACACGTCACAACAGTAGCAACAAGAAGAAGTACCATTAAGTATAAGTAGTGTATGTATATAGCATAGAGTCAGAAGCGCTTCTTGTTACCATTTGCATAGTGATCGTATAATGCTCACGTCAACGCCGGATGAGTTTTATAACACATCACATTACGAATTTTAAGCAGAAGAGCAACCCGTTTGACCATTCTTCATGCTACATAATAATAGCAACTTTATAAAATTAACAACCTTAAAATATTTTTAAATTTATAAAATTGGCCGTTTTAGCAACTAATAATAGACTGTTAAAAATAAAAGACTATTAAATATAAGATTATCTCTTACTGAGAAGCATTAATCATGTTTGCAGTAAATTCATCGGCTGGAAAACGTGGTCGTTTGAAAAGATTGCGATATTAAGTGAGTTTTTTCTATAGGTCGACAGGTACATTTTCAAAGTATTTAAAATAAGAGATAATAAAATTTCTGTTGTTAACAATAGAACAATAGATTTATTAGGCGACGAGGACTATGCGTGATGCTTTTTTGAAATGGGTCGTTAAGTCTGATACACTCAAAATGCACGGTGAGTTTCCGATAAAACTTTAACTAAACTATTACAAAATAATCATAGCTATTACTAACAAAAGCAAAATTAAATTTTATTTAGGGCTGGAGATATTATTCAGCTGCTTATTATTTATGTCACATTTTGATTGAAATGAAACATTATAAATAGATGGAACGCTAAAATATGGAAATACATTTATTGTTATTTAATTTTTGTATGCATTATCGTATTTAAAAAAAAAAACTGAAATTTTCTCTGCTTACATCGCATTAAGAATTCATCACTGCTTTAAAGTAATTGATTAAGCGTGCCAACTAGTTAATGATTTAAGTGATTCATAATTTGTGCTTTCAAAAATCTAAACAATTTATCTTTTGTCATTGACTTCGTGAAAATGCTGAGCAAGTGACAATGTAACATTCAACTCAGAAGCACGAATAGGATCGAAAGACATTATTTTTCCGTTGCCAAGACAACTTTAGGTATAAAAAGCAATGTTACTTATGGATGCGAATTTAATTGCTATTGAAAAAAATAACGGTGTAACATCGAAATTACCGACAGTAACAACTGAATGAATTTATGCACATTTTTGTATACTTAAGCTAGTGTTTCGTTGTCTTGAAATAACTTTATTTTTATAATATCGAGAGGTCAAAATCTTTAGCTTAACTCCAAATAAAGTTAAAAACTAGAAAATTCCAATAATGAACTGCTTATCCAGAATCGTCATGTCATTAATATTCGTGGAATTTGCTAATGTTAGCAACTTTTCTCCAATTTTGGATTGTGGCACCTCACTAGGATGTCCATTGGATGCTCCGTTCTTATTGATTTCTTTGGACGACTATTTTGTAACCAATACTTACTGTTTTGTTCCAAAAGAGGTGATGTGTGCATTCTTGTGTCAAATAAATAAAGAATGCGTCAGTTTCAACCAACTTCCAAATAATGAGTGTCAACTGCTTCGAACACTTCCATATAAAATAATTGCGAGTACAAAATGCAAGCTCTTTCAGGTCAGTTAGACATTCATTTTATAAAAACTATTTTTTTTAAATTAATTGAAATTCTAATAGTTACATCGAATGATTAATTTATTATTTCAGAAAAATAAAGCCCAATGCCTCAAGAATGGTAAATGATAAAAACTCAATTACAACAGTTTATGAAATAGAAATATTAACAAAGAGATACTAATTTAACAGTCACAAACAGCACAAACCTTGCTCTCAACCGTCCAACATGTCAGAGTTCAACTTATGTAGAATCAGGACACCCACTTTATTCTTGGTTGGTGGTTGACGGATTGAATGGCACGGATCCTCTTAAATATGAATGCAGCCACACAACCAACATACCAAAATTCACCAGTTGGTTCATGGTTAAACTCATTGCTATGTCAAGGGTCATTGAGGTCAAGGTGTTAGTTCGTTACGTGCTAAGGGGAGCTAATGTTACCGGTGAGCACATATTTATGTAAATATTCGTAAAAGTTATTAATATCTTGAATTTTATTTAGTCCATCTTTTGAGTCTCCAGACAGAATGTGAAAGCTTTTGTTTATCACCACTCATAAAGCGCACATACCCAAACGCGTTTCCTGGATAAGCAGGCTGGTTTGCGAACATGATGCATTACAGTTGAGTTCTTATGAGAATTATAAGACCATTGGATTTGTTCAAATTTTATTTGAACTATTTTTATCTTTGATTGAGACCTAGCGTCATCATCTCTTTGCACATTGATGTTCCGGTAGTTCGATATTTGAATTATAAAAAAAATGCCAGTGTCGTAATCTCTTCCTCAACAAGTTAACGAGCTATAACCTCCTCAGACCCGCGTGCACTGTAGTGTACATAAGGTCATAAAACTTTTGCGGATGATACAATCAATTTTAGTGATAGAGACCAGTTAGTTACTGTAGTGTACATAACAAATAATTGAAAAACTTTTTAGTTACTTTCATTGACTCTTAAATGTTATAAAATTGAAAAAAAAGCTCCAACATTTTTGCGTCTTGTATTGGTGGGTCTGAGGAGGATAAGACTTAAGCGGTGCGTAAATCTTTTTGCCAGTTACTTTGCTGTTGAAAATCTTTCACGGATTTGTGTGCTGATTGAAAACTTAAATTGATTAGACCGTCAGAAGGAAAGTCTAACTGGGTGAATTGTAGAAACAAGATGATAAACATTCTGCGAAGTCTGGTAGATGCTCTTTGATATGGCAGCACATTTGACAAAGTTGAAAAACATTCGGAAAGAACGAATCCCTCCAAAGAGCAGGAGAAAGAGGAGAACAGTGAATTGCTGTTGATGTGCAGAATAACAGAGACCATGCCATAGTTCTTACTTTTCTATTGCTTGAAGTTGGAGGCTGCCGAACAAAAATGAAAGGATCGATGAAGCATATGCAAAGTTACATATAAGAGCAAAAACGTTGTTGATAAAAATATCTGTAAGTGATTTAAATATTTATAATTTAAATGATTTTTTTTAGCGGACAGAGTTAGAAATCTCACGATTGGAGTTACAAATGAATCTTGGCCCCTCAAGCAACCGATAACTAATTATTACCACTTGTGTGGTTATTACAATGGACCCCTTGTGTCCGCAGACTGGATCAGCATCAACTGTTCTCTGCCAAATCCCTCTGCCAGATTTGTCGTCGTCCATCCAGGAATTTCAGATGGAAACTTGTGTTTATGTGAAATTGAGGTTTTTGGTACCATGTACAAAGAATGCTGAAGAATGGCTTTTAAAAGTCATTTTGTTATCTGAATATTAAAAAACATAAACAAAAACCTATTAATTTTTTATTTGTCCCTACTTCTTTCAAACTTTCTTTAAAATGCAATCGAATATCTTTTTGCATACTTGGAGACACCACTATGACGGTTTGGATTGACTACCATTTGCAACATTTCCGTTTCAATGAAACTGTGCGTACCATTCTAACTTAAAGAGCACACAGAAATTTTGTTGAGTCGCGTGATCTCAATAATAAAGAGTTTATTAACGAATCATTTATCATCGGCTACTGTGTTAGAGGAACACCATTTATTGTCTTTTGTTAATTTAACTGACAATGTAATGCAATTAGGCTATGTTTACTTTTAAACCATGAAAATGAGTCGCTCAAACTCAAAAGCATTCAAATCAAAACAATGTAAAACTTTATTTCTCAGATTATTACAACAACATAATAAAGACCGACCGAATATTGTTTTCGTTTACGTTTTTGACGCCTAATAATGCCTTTTTGTCATTTACGGCGTCACTTCGTTTTTTTCCCATTGGAAAAATTAATTATCGTTTAATTTTCGTTTCCGATCAAAAATGCTTTTGGAAATGAAAAAGAAACAAAAGATAATTTTTTTACAATTCACTTTTTGTTCATTGAGTTTTTATTGTTCATATATACAGCCTGAGGTTGGCAAACTCTAATAACTAGATTAACAATTATGTCCTAACGCTCGGTAAATATAACAGGCACATCTAGCCATAATTTGCAATGACATCATCAGAGTCGGTATTATTACAAACAATTTTCCATTAGCTAAATAATCAATGAACCAGTTTAAAATTATGCCTCTAACACCATAATATTCAAGTTTAGAAAATAGAATTTGGTGATTCACAGAATCAAATGCTTTCTTAGATCAATGGAAAGAGGCAATGAGAACTACTCCAGAATCCACAGCATTAAAAATACCAGACTGAAGTAATAAAAGAGGTAGAATGAATATAGGTAGAATGATTCTTTCTAAAACCAAATTGTGATTTATTAAAAAAATTTAAATTTTTCAAAATACTCATAGGCTATCTATTATGCACAATTTGTTTAATGAGTTTGGAAATAGGATAAGATGGAAATTTGCCTACAAATTAGTTACAAATTTTGATTATGCGATTAATGAAGAAATATGTTAATGTAGTCATATCTTCTGAGAAACATTTGGGCCTAAATTTAAAGTTATGTCCTCTAGTTCATTAGAGTGTAGTAGACGAATAATTAGCAAAATGAATATGGCTTATAGGTTACGGATTTTCTTGTACAGTGAACAGATATCAAGTGTTATAGATCGAGATGATCGAGTGATTAGATTTTCAATGCCTTAATGTGGTGCCCTAGTTGTCAGACCATGGGTACGGCCTTTGTAAATTTCTTCGGAATGTTTTCAATTCTTTCCATTTCCAGTACTTCTGGTGAGTGTTTCAACTTTACATCTGCACTCAAGGGGTGCTCTGACATAGCCACGAAAAGCTTTGATGAAGTTTTATGTGTTTTTTTTTATTGACGTTCCTAGTTTTAGAGTTCTGCTGTGATAGTTATATTACCACAGTGGATTGCGACCCTGAGTGAGTGCGTTCGGTTAGTTATCCTGTTTGTTTTCGAAATAATTTTCATGCATAATTACTTTTAGCTAAATATTACTGTCATTTCATTTCTACTCAATGACGAAAATGTTCAAATTGAACTTGCACCAATGCAGTAATTAATATTTTATTTTCGCATTCACATACATGCGTGCATTCGATCAATAATAATAAACTTGAAATCATTGTTCTTATGCCTCGGACTTTTCTAGGTTTCTATTTTAATTGACGTGAAAACAATTCACCTAGTCCATTCCAAACAGTCCAAGCCTAATCTCATACATAAAAATATTAACCACTTAAATTATTATTAACAGTTAAAAAATATTGGTCCCTGACAACTAGAACAGTCATGTCGCTTGTCTCTCAGGACTGTAGAAGGCATCGCTTGTGGATTAGCATGTTATTAACTTGTCTTGTGGATGTGACTCATTCCAGCATTTTTTATCCGGTGCTGGAATGCGGCATCAAACCGAGTTGTCCATTGGATCCACCGTTTATGGTGGTGTCTTTGGAAGGTATTTTCGGAAACACTGTTTTGTTTTTCCCAAGAGAAGTACTTTGTGCATTCTTGTGTCAAAAGAATAAAGATTGCATAAGTTTCAACCAATTGCCAAATGATGAGTGTCAAATGTTTAAAAGTTTACCTTACAAAATTATTGCAGGATCAGATTGCAAATTCTTTCAGGTAAATTTACGTTAGGTTCTTATTTATTAGGAAATTTTTGCAAAAATTTTTAAAGATAATGAATTAATAATTTTAGTTTTTATTTCAGAAAACCCAAACTGGAGGTTATGATTTTAAAAACGGTAAATATGCAGTATTTACAATACTTATATGTAATAATCATCAGCAATACTTATTTCAAATATTATTATCATCATAGATTTATTTATATATTTATTTACTTATAAAAATTATAAAGTGTATATACTCATATAAATTCAGATTTATTATGTCTGAAAGATTATATTTTTTTCATTTTACTTATTTTGGTAAGGCCGTTAATATATCGTTTCAATGTAATTTATTGATATTATAATTAATGTGATTTAACACATAAAATGTTTGTATTTTAAATAAGTAAATAACTTAACTAAAAGACAATTTGATCAGAAGGGCTTTTATAATCAGCCACTCTCGGAACCATAACATCAAAATAGATAATTCGTTATTCCCTAAAAAGTTTCAGTATCAAACACTACAAACCTTGCTCTCTATCGTCCAACATGTCAGAGTTCAACTTATGTAGAATCAGGACACCCACTTTATTCTTGGTTGGTGGTTGACGGATTGAATGGCACGGATCCTCTTAAATATGAATGCAGCCACACAACCAACATACCAAAATTCACCAGTTGGTTTATGGTTGAGCTCAAGGTTATGTCAAAGGTCACTAAGGTCAAGGTTTTAATTTGTTTCTTTCGTAGTGACCTTCACAAAATTGGTAAGTTGATAATGTTAATAAATATAATGCGTTCATCCGTTGAATGCCTATTAATTTTATTTGATTAATAATCGATAATAAACAATAGAGTTCTTAATTCTTAAGAATGCAAAGTTCATAAAAACTACCAGTTATGTTACCAGATATGTTAAACGATATCAATTAAATGATTATTTTTAGAGGAAAGAATCAGAAACCTGACGATCGGAGTGACAAATGAATCTTGGCCTCTCAAGCAACCGATAACAAATTATTACCATTTGTGTGGTTATTACAAAGGGCCATCTCGGTCAGCAAAATGGATCAGCATCAACTGTTTTTCGACAATTCCTCTTGCTAAATTTGTTATCATCCACCCGTATGTTTCAGATGATTACTTGTGCTTGTGTGAAATTGAAGTGTTTGGAGAATGCTGAAGAATGGCTTTTACAAGTCATTTTGATCTCTGAATATCAAAAAGTATAAAGAAACACTGATTGAGTTTTTTCAGTTGTTTTTGTCTGTTCTTACTTCTTTCAAACCTTCTTTTCGATGAAACTGAATCTCGTTTTGGAAATTTCAAGACTCCAAAAAGACGAGTTATATGACAGTTTATTGGTTGCAATGTTTGTTTCATTGATCATACTTATCCTTTAAACACTTTACAATGATTTTGTTGTTTTGAATAATTAACAAGATGAACAAAAATGAAAATTTGCATAACATAACTAACAGCAAGAGAGTTAATATTTTTCTTATGGTTATTTTTTGTCAAAATTCTGTAACTGAGTTTTAATAACTTTTTTTAATAACTTTTTTTAGTACCACCCTTTCCATCGACACATATTGTCACAAATGTTTGAACCCTTCCTTTCATCCCTTCTTTATATGCTTGACGTCACTTATGGATTTTCTCTGTAGTATGTCTCATTTATCTTTTACTAACTATAATATTAATAAATGACAGTCCAAAAAACAAAAATAATGTTGAATAATTGATATCCTTTGCAACTCGGTTTTACGAGTGATTTTTTTTAAGTTGAATGTCAAAATTAAGGCAGTAACATAACCAAGTTTCTAAAAAGATGTAAAATTCCATTCTTTTCAGAGTCATATGAATCATTTTTGTTTCCGTTAAATTTTCTTTCACTGATTTCATACACACGTGGGAAATGGATTCGCAAGGAACTAGCTACGAGATTACAGCCATTTACAATTAGAGTTAAATATCTCGTTACAACTTTGCATCAACGAGATTTTCCCGAAAACAAAACAGTGTCTTATATTCATTTTTGTCCAAAAGACGCGCTAGGGCTTATTTTCGGTTGTGTCTTATATTTTCATAAACAACCCACCAGAACATTTGTTCATTTATAAAATTTTTAAACTACAAGATACAGGAGTATGGTTTTAAGCATTTATTAAAAAATTTAATATTTTTTCAGAATGCTAGAAAATCCTTCAGTTAGAGTATTTTTTAAAATAAGTCAAATACGTTCATATCAACTCCAGAGAGCATCGTTATAAATCTCCAAACTCTGAATTCCGATTTCCTTGCAAATCCATTTCCAACTGAACCAATAATCTCAATCTCTCAGGTTTAGCATGAGAACTTCGAGTTCAAGTACCCTGCCGCATTGGCAACACAACCGTCACAGTGAATTCTTAACCCAACTCACGACATCTCGCAGGTTAGGCTTCACAGAGATTCTGATCCGCACTTTTACTTCTTAGCATTTCTCTCATCCAACTAATAATTGAGGTCATCATACTATGCCCTCCATTTGAGGATTATTCGGATATTAAACTTATTTTCTGTAAGCTGTCCAGTGAGTCTTTCACGATTTCTGACTTATATTCAATGGTTTAGCATTTTCTTTTTGTACTCATCTTGTCGAAATAAAGTAATGTCTGCTATAATAAAATAAATATTAATGGTTATAATAACTCTGTTACATATTTGATGCACTGAATTAAGGATATTCATTTAAACACAACCCGATGCAAATGTGTTCTTGTCGGTTGTCTAATGTATCTGCTTACCCGTTTACAACTTACATGTAAATAGTATTATTATATTAACATTTCACTAAACGTTTGCTGATATTAAATTAATGGCTTACAATTTAACTTATTATTAATTACAATTTAACTTATTTACAATTTTTACTTATTTAACTTAAAACTCAATACCGTAAATGTCAGCTAATGATATATTGCTGGCTTATGTTAAGATCATCTTGAAAAATCATGCTAAGGCATTTTCGGGGGAAACACGGTATTTCATAGCAACCTGAGTTGATGTCAAGAATATGATCCTCGACAAATGATGGGAGTGATTAATGCATGGTCTTTTGAAAGCTTTCACAGTGTCATAAAAGGTCGTAATGCATAGTCTCGCAAATTCTTTGATCAAAAGTTTCCTGAAATTCCGAAGAAAAAATATCTTTTTATTTAATGGATTTCTTCATTGTCCTCGTTTTACTTATATAGCCTAAAAGTGGTAAGTAAAATTATTCCAGGATTATTGGGTGCAAATGACAGTGAATATTATAATATGGCTTTGGTTTTCATAAATACTGTACCTTGTTAATATTGATTTGCATATTCAAAGTTTAAATATTTCAATAGATCATCAAATTGCTAAAAAAAAAAAACCCTGCAAATATTATATTTTATGCAATGTCCTACAGAAAGCATTGTTATAAGATTGTGTTTTTTTATATTTACATTAATATTTCTCATCCGAGCAATTATTTTCCGATTTTGGAGTGCGGCTCATCACAAGGATGTCCAAGGGATCCTCCATCCACAGTGATTTCTTTGAATAACATTGAAAACGATTCTTACTGTTTAGCCCCAAAGGAAGTGCTATGCGCATTCTTGTGTCAAATAAATGAGGATTGCGTCAATTTCAACCAATTGCCAAACAATGAGTGTCAATTGTTTCGATCTATGCCGAAAAATATTATGCAAAGATCCGGATGCAAACTCTTTCGGGTGAGTTGGAGGTTCACATTTCAAAAATTATTTTAATATTACCGTGAGTGTAACATTCAATACAAATTAAACCAAATATTTTTTATTATAACAAGTTCCGTTTAATTATAAAGAATCACAGCAGCCTAGTAATCGTATTAATCGATTTTAATCGATAAACTTTATTTCAGAAAGTCCAGGACAAGGATGATTGCGATGGAAGTGGTATTTACATTTATCATGCAATCTTCGTTATTATTACTTTACTAGCATAATAATCAAATAATGTTAATACAGTAATTTTAATCAACTAAAAGTTATATTTAATTGCCGCATAATTATCTAGTAAATATTTAATGAGCAAATATATTTAATATAGCATGATTCTTGTATGTTAGGACTTTGTATATTGTCATAGTTCATCATTTCAATGTTGCTTTAATTAATTTAATTTTAATTAATTAATTTTTTAAATTAATGATTAGATTCATTAATAAAACTACAAAAATAAAATTAAAAAAAAAACTAAAATTCAAAAATAAAGTTAATTTAATTGTGCAAGTATAAAGATTTATTAATATTTCAGTATCAAGTAACGTAAATCTTGCTCTCAACCGTCCAACATGTCAGAGTTCAACTTATGTTGTATCAGGACATCCACTTTATTCATGGTTGGCAGTTGACGGATTGAATGGCACGGATCCTCTTAAATATGAATGCAGCCACACAACCAACATACCGAAATTCACCAGTTGGTTTATGGTAGAACTCGTTGTTATGTCAAGGGTCATTGAGGTCAAGGTGTTAGTTCGTTACGTGCTAAGTGGAGCTAATGTTACCGGTGAGCACATATTTATGTAAATATTCGTAAAAGTTATTAATATCTTGAATTTTATTTAGTCCATCTTTTGAGTCTCCAGACAGAATGTGAAAGCTTTTGTTTATCACCATTCATAAAGCGCACATACCCAAACGCGTTTCCTGGATAAGCAGGCTGGTTTGCGAACATGATGCATTACAGTTGAGTTCTTATGAGAATTATACGACCATTGGATTTGTTCAAATTTTATTTGAACTATTTTTATCTTTGATTGAGACCTAGCGTCATCATCTCTTTGCACATTGATGTTCCGGTAGTTCGATATTTGAATTATAAAAAAAATGCCAGTGTTGTAATCTCTTCCTCAACAAGTTAACGAGCTATAAGACTTAAGCGGTGCGTAAATTTTTTTGCCGGTTACTTTGCTGTTGAAAATCTTTCACGGATTTGTGTGCTGATTGAAAACTTAAATTGATTAGACCGTCAGAAGGAAAGTCTAACTGGGTGAATTGTAGAAACAAGATGATAAACATTCTGCGAAGTCTGGTAGATGCTCTTTGATATGGCAGCACATTTGACAAAGTTGAAAAACATTCGGAAAGAACGAATCCCTCCAAAGAGCAGGAGAAAGAGGAGAACAGTGAATTGCTGTTGATGTGCAGAATAACAGAGACCATGCCATAGTTCTTACTTTTCTATTGCTTGAAGTTGGAGGCTGCCGACCAAAAATGAAAGGAGCAATGAAGCATGTGCAAAGTTACATATAAGAGCAAAAACGATGTTGATAAAAATATCTGTAAGTCTGATTCAAATATTTATAATTTAAATGATTATTTTTAGCAGACAGAATCAGAAACCTCACGATCGGATTGACAAATGAATCTTGGCCTCTCAAGCAGCCGATAACAAATTATTACCATTTGTGTGGTTATTACAATGGACCCCTTGTGTCCGCAAAATGGATCAGCATCAACTGTTCTCTGCCAAATCCCTCTGCCAAATTTGTCGTGGTCCATCCAGGAGTTTCAGATGGAAACTTGTGTTTATGTGAAATTGAGGTTTTTGGTACCATGTACAGGGAATATTAAAAAAACATAAACAAAAACCTATTAATTTTTAGTTTGTCCCTACTTCTCTCATACTTTCTTGAAAATGCAATCGAATATCTTTTTACATACTTGGAGACACCACAATGACGGTTTAAACAAATATTTACAATATTTGATTGTTTACCATTTGCAACATTTCTGTTTTAATGAAACTGTGTGTGCCATTCTTTAAAGATCACAGAAATTTTTTTGAGTCGCGTGATCTCGTGATGACTGAGGTGAATCTGATTTAGGCCATAGATGATATTTGATGTTAATGAGAAAGAATTCCAACTTTTGATTAAGCAATAAGTAAAATATTTTAATTTAGTCATGTCTATTCAGCAAAAGTCTGTCTTAATTATCAACTTATGATTAATCTGCCTCGCAGAACTTCAGAAAGCCTGTGGATATGGTTGCTATTAATTTGTCTTGTGGATGAGTCTCATTCGAACAACTTTTATCCAGTACTGGAATGTTTGCAGTTTGATATTGCGAGGTAATTCCGGTCAGCAGACGTCATTCAGGGTGACCCGTCAAAAGGCACCCCGTCATAACAGCCCGGCGACAGAATAGCCCCGACAAAAGAGCCCCGTCAAAATAGCCCGGCGTCAAAATAGCTCAAGACAAAACAGCCCCGACAAAACAGCCCCGTCGAAACAGCCCGGCGTCAAAATAGCCCAGGGCGGAAAAATCCCGTCAAAATGGCTCCGTCAAAATAGCCCCGACAAAATAGCCCGGCGACAAAATAGCCCAGGACAAAACAACCCGGCGACAAAATAGCCCCGTCAAAACAGCCCTGTCACCAGGGTCGGACTGGATTAAAAAACCGGCCCGGGAAATTTTATTTAACTCCTAGTTTGATCAACTTAAACATAAGAACACTAGAGTCTAAAATTTCTATTCACTATTAACTATTATAACAGCTTTTTCATCATTTCACTAGTCGATGCTAAAACATCAATGATTTCATTGTTATTGATTCTTGGAAAAGAGTCTTTCTCACAAGACATCAGCATGAATGATCATAGAATTGACTGGTTCAGAAAATTTATTAATCTGTTCAAAACGTATTTCAATTTTGAAAACGACCTCTCACAAGCAACTTGTCAAAACAAATTTGTAAGCCAGATACAAATTTGAATAAGCAAGACTATGCAAATTAAACTTCTGGAGAACAATAATAACAACAAACAATACTCAAAACGGTCAAAGCATTCAATCCACTAATTTCGAATTAAATTTTGATTCAGTTTCACAACATTTTTTAAAAATACTTTGACATGGAGTTATCATGGGGCTATTTTGAAGGGGCTATTTTGTCGCCGGGTTGTTTTGTCCTGGGCTATTTTGTCGCCGGGCTATTTTGTCGGGGCTATTTTGACGGGGGCATTTTGACGGGGCTATTTTGTCTTGGGCTATTTTGACGCCGGGATGTTTCGACGGGGCGGTTTTGTCGGGGCGGTTTTGTCGGGGCTGTTTTGTCTTGAGCTATTTTGACGCCGGGCTATTTTGACGGGGCTGTTTTGTCGGGGCTATTCTGTCGCCGGGCTGTTATGACGGGTCACCCCGTCAAAATAGCCCAGCGACAAAATAGCCCCGTCAATGTATCTTTATAAAAAAATTATTTATATGAGTTGATACATTAACGTATAACTTATTTCAAATTTGATTAAATGAAATGAGTTGTATGTTTTGATGGTGCTATTTTGACGGGGCTATTTTGTCGCCGGGCTATTATGACGGGGTGCCGTCAGGCAGGGGACCCAATTTCTCCCGAGCTTTTCAACGCTATCGTTGACATATCGTTGAACAACATCGACAGTTCTGTCGGTGTCACCGCAGGATTCGGATCGTAGGAGAGGTGCAATTTTGTTGCCTATGCGGATGATTTCTTTCTATTGCCCTCAACCGACATTGGAATGGAAATGATGCTGAGACAACTGGAGAGGGACACGGCTAAATTCGGGTCTCCATTTTGCGTGGTCTACTATCAGACTAAAGAACTGTTGCCAAGTATTACCTTAGTCAAAATTGCTCTTAAGGCCCTTAAAGAGGCCGTCGTTGCAATCAGAGATGCAGTGGGAAGTTGACTGCAATTGGCAAAAGACACAACAAATGCGTTCCTGCATGCCCCCGTTGGATTCCGGAAGTCAGTATCCAAAAAATTACCAAAATCAAAGCAAAACGAAGATAGATTCATCATAGAACCGTTTCATCATATCACAACATAACAGCTATCATGAGCCAAGTGAAAAGATTCGGGAAACTCCAGCCAAACAAAGGGAGTGTAGAATTATCAAATCTTCGACGCGTGATTGCTGTGGAGCAACTCTATGGACCCCTAGGTGCTGATAGTAGATGGATAAGGCTTAAGGTTGTTTATAAATGCCGTCGTTCCCAGGTCAACACAACACACCAACATGGACATTGCTTTCTCTAAGGAACAAACGTTTTCAATTACATCATCACCACCTGATCTATTCAAGTCCTAGATGAAGTACCAGCCAATCAGAGACAGCTTTACATCACGAGGATACGAGTGGATTGTGTTGACCTGATGCCAATTGCACGTATGCCCAAAGGTTCTTGCAATGCATAAAGGTTCGTGTTGCGGTTCTTCACAACAAGCTGTAACAATCCCTTACCTGGAGCGACATGTGGAATATGTCCTACGCGATAAGGATGCCATAATTATGGTGGAGCTGACGGTTCCGTGGAGGACAGGCTACAATACAGCAATGCGCTCAAAGCAGACAAGTATGCAGATCTAATGATGGACCTGGAAGCAAGAGGATACCGCACAGACCTCTACCCCATCGAGATTGGCTCAAGGGGCGTGGTCGGTAAGTCGACTTACGCTTTCCTCACTAAGATTGGATTGTCATGCCGGGTGAGAACAAAGGCTATGACAAAGATATCTGAGGCCGCTGAAGCGGCTTCATTCTAGATCTAGCATATGAGGAGCCAGAAGAAGTCTTAAGAGGTCACTACAAGAAACCGGGGAAAGCCGTCGGTCTACGGTATGAATGATCCACCGAACGACGGAGCCAAACCATTGGCCGAGAGACGCGGTGTTGTCGGGAGAAATGGGCCGACCGCGGACTCGCGAAGCAACATGAACTGCGGTCCAAACCGCGGCTTCGAAAAAGCCCGCTGTCGAGTCCCGAAAATTTCTATCTCCGGCTGCCGCAAAGAAATTATAAGGCCCAGTTTGCATATATTAATGCGGTGTGAAGAAGCCACTGAGAGCTTTTATGACCGCTGTAGGAAAACTGGGGTGGAGGCGATCGACATAACAAGGCCAATGAGAGCCCCACTAGGAACAAGAATTCCAGATATTTGCGCTTGGAGCAGATCAGAATACATCATTTGCGATGTGGCGGTTATCAAAAACACATTTGGACTATACCGATGGCATGAATTTAAGATGAAATTATGACAAACCTGAACTTATAATGTAGTGTAATATCCAACAGATGATGAAACATAATATCCAGGATATGATAATGTATAATATAAGATGATAAGGTGTAATATCAAACAGATGATGAAGCATAATATCCACAGATGGATGGAACAAAACAACCCGATTGCGAAATTTCGGGCACCTAGTCGCAACTAATGTCACATGTAGAACAACGTTATGTTAATATCGTATTTTCATAAATTTGAAATGTTTTGTGATTATCAAGAATTTAATTTTACACTAGAATTAATTAGATTGCATATGTCAACCAGTTAATGGTCTGACTGTTTCTGAAGCTTTGTAATTTCACAAAAAAAGAATCCATTTGTCTTTGACAATTGAAATTGCTGAGCAAGTAACAATGTACGATTCAACTCAGAAGCACAATATTTATTCGTTGCCAAGACAACCTTTGCATAAAAAGCAATGTTATTTCTGGATGGAAAATTGTAGCCATTAAAAAATGTAATTTCACCAAAATGGTCTCAAGTTCACAGTAATAGTGAGATTACTTTCTGTGATTTTCATAAACACCCTAGTAATAATGTTTTGAATCGCTAGGTTTGAAAAAAACTTTTTATAAGTTAAAGTAAGCAAATTTTATGAACTTGCAATAAAGCCTCCTTTGCCTTTTAAATAACTTTAGGTTTTAGAATATCGATAGCATCAAAATCTTTATGTGTGCAAATAAATCAAAAGAAAGTCAAACACTCAAAAATTCCAATAATGGACGGCTTATCCAGAATCATTATGTCATTGATATTTGTGGAGTTTGCCAATTCGATCAATTTTTCTCCAATTTTGAACTTTGACACCTCACCAGGATGTCCATTGGATCCTCCATCCTTAATTATTTTTTTGGAACATTATTTTAAAAACGATTCTTACTGTTTTGCTCCAAAAGAGGTTCTGTGCGCATTCTTGTGTCAAATAAATGAGGATTGCGCCAGTTTCAATCAAGCGCCAAATAATGAGTGTCAAATGTTTCGATCTCTATCATTCAAAATAAAAGCAGATACAAATTGCAAGCTCTTTCAGGTGAGTTAGATATTTAGATTATAAAAAGAAATATTCAATAAATTGCCAAAATTTTTTTAGTTAGATCGATTTTTTAATTTGTTATTTCAGAAAAAATCAGATAAAGTTCAATGCTTCAAAAACGGTAATTGTCAAATTCTCGATTAGGACCGCTTATAAAATAATAACGTTAACAAATAACATAATCAACACTAATTTACACTAATTTAACAGTCACCAATGTCACCAATCTTGCTCTCTATCGGCCGACGTATCAGAGTTCAACTTACTTGATAACAGGAAAACCACTTTATTCATGGTTGGCAGTTGATGGATTGAATGGAACGGATCCTCTAAAATATGAATGCAGCCATACAATCAACAAACCTAATCTCACCAGTTGGTTCATGGTTGAACTCGAGGTTATGTCAAAGGTCACTGAGGTCGAAGTTTTGGCTCGATACTTTAGAAGTGACTTTCTACAAATTGGTGGGTTTGAGAAAAATGATTGTTAATTGATTTAAATAATAATCATTTATTTTTATTTATTTATTCACATGTTTGACATATATGTGTTCTTTATGAATTGTTATTGATCAATTTATTGATTTAATTCGGTTGTTAATCAATAATGAATTATAAATTACTACGTATATGGTAATGCGATGCAATTGCTTTATAAATGTTTATTTTCAGGAGATAGAATCAGAAACCTGACGATTAGAGTGACAAATGAATCTTGGCCTCTCAAGCAACCGATAACAAATTACGATTTATGTGGTTATTACAAAGGACCCCCTGTGAATGCAAGTTGGATCAGCATCAACTGCTCTCTAACCATTCCTCCTGCCAAGTTTGTCATCGTCCATCCTGGCATACCAGATGGAAACTTGTGCATTTGTGAAATCCAAGTTTTTGGGTTTGGATTTTGTTGAATAATAATTCAAAATCATATTGATTTCTTAATAAAATATTTTAAAAACATTTATTTTATATTAAATTTTAATTGTTACTTGTCTTCTCCTTCTTATGTATTCGTTATAAAATGGTAATAAAAAATTTAATAAATTTTTGACCAAAAAAATTTCTTAAATTGAAAACTGATCACTGACGATAAAATGATAATAAAGATGTAACAGAGATATAAAGACAAAATAATTGTACAACTTTCAATTGACTCGCAATCTCGGTTGTGGAAAATGTCATTATTAAATGCAGCGAGGCCAAAACGTCTTTCAACGCTGTCAACGTCAGAAAATAATTTGTGGAGGCGCAGTAAATTTCTTTCATTCTTAAGACATCAAGCTTTCTAATTATATTTCATCCCATTTAATTAATCATCTACCCATAAAAAAAAATTGTCAAAAGACATGCCTTTCAATGTTTCAAACGTCTTTCAATGCTGTCAACGTCAGAAATAATTTGGTAGCGGAGTAAATTTCTTTCATTTTTAAGACAGCAAACTTTCTAATTATATTTCATCCCATTTAGTTAATCAACCATCCATCAAGAATAATTGTCAAAAGAAATGCCTAAGAGTTAAGTATAAAGTTAAATGTTTCGCTTGTTAGATCATTTGTGCAGTTTCAGTCCCTTTTAATTTTGACATATTTGACGTTTGAAAAAGGTTTGTATTTTGTGGACCTTTCTACTCCAAATGATGAGCAATCAATTACATACAGTTTATGTGATAGATTTTTTGCATTTTTAACAATAAGTCATTTTTGACATGTTTTTTTTTGTTGTGTTCTGCATGAATGCATGCGTGAACCGGTGCACTAATGCCAAAATTCATGCCTTCTGTTGCCACATCGGTGTTTGTGCAATTCTTCCTCTGCTGGCTTTGATAAAATCCAGAAGTTGATCAGTTCTCTCACTAGCACGCGGCGTGGCCTTGACGTTATACCACTCAAGAAATTCTCCCATAAATCTAAAAACTGTCATGTTCTATAAAATTATGTAGTTACAAAAGATTTTTTTCTTGTTTTCAAAGCAAAATTTCTTTTTTCCAATGTCTCTCTTTCAACACTAAAAAGAGCAAAATCGCTTAGACCAGTGTGCACAATCTTTTTTGGCAAATGGCCAGAAACAGAGTTTGGGGTCCGAGCGAATGAGACAGTGTAAAATAGATTTCAAATTATTTACCTCTTCAACATCAAAACACACTAACACACAAGCAATAACGCACATGTATAGGAGATTAAAGCAAAGTTGTGCTGATGTTCGTAAAAATATTGACTGTTTTAAGTTAACGAAAGTGAACAATGTTAAGGCTGAGGCTGCATGTCTGCAAAAAACTGAGATATTTTTCGTAGCATTCACTACAATTCGTAGTTTACGATGGACAGTAATCAAAGAGCAAAATTGGCGGAGGCAATTGAGGTCCACTGAGTCGAGGTGTTTGGAAGGCTATAAAGTTATATTCATTAAGATCTCATTAAGATCGATTTAGATTAAGATCGTTGGGGTCATTACAGTCACTCGTTGGCGAAGCCCATCATGTTTTTCTGTGTTTTTGCCGTTCTTGCGGATTAAAGACTCACCTCTTCAGGGCTTCATGGGACAGCGAAAACATTTGGCGCCTCTGACGTGGTGCCTTACAAATTAATTATTTTTATTGTTATTATTATTATTATATTATTTTATTATTATTATTATATTATTATTATTATTTATTATTATTATTATTATTATTATTATTATTATTATTATTATTATTATTATTATTATTATTATTATTATTATTATTATTATTATTATTATTATTATTATTATTATTATCTAAGCTGATTAGTGCGCATTGCTGTCACGTCATGGAACAACAACTCGACTGTTTGTTAGTGCAGTTAGAAATAATTTATGAAATTATAGATGTACTCTGTAGTGTCGGTGCTTCCTCCATGTTCATTCACAAGTTCACTAAAATTGACTGAAAAGCCTATTTTTTCACTTTCGGCTGTTAGCCTTCGCAGCCCACATCATGGCTGGTGGCGAGTCTGGGGTTGTGCATCACTAGCACTGGCGATCCTGTCCCATTGAAACCCGAAAATACGACAAAATAAGTTTCAATTTGCCGAACGACCACTTGAAACTGAAATTGCTGTTTTTATTAAATTAGCAGTTAAATTAGATTTGGAAACGAGTCGTTTTCAGAAAATGCAATAAAACCAAGATGATCTAAAAGAGTTTCTGATAGAACTTCATTCCGGTTACTGAGCAGTATTTCGGAATCGTCAATTCCTGTAAAAGGTTCATGGTCATTGAATTTTCAAAATTTTCAAAAATCTACGTAATTTCCATAAATTCATCGACATCTGTATTAGATAGAAGATTTTAAGGCCATCGGAAATACAAATTTTGTGCTCAGGTCTTTTAATCGTAAAAACGTATTAACATCACCTGTTGAAGTCGAACAAATATGCTATGAATGAGTGCGTTCTGTCCTGCTTGTTTTTGAAATAATTTTCATGAATAATTGCTTTCAGTTAAATATTACTATAATTTTGCTATTCAACGACAAAAATGTTCAAAATGAATTTGCAACAATGCAGTAATTAATATTTAATTTCGTATTCACATACATGCGTGCATTCGCAAGGAATGGACTCGACCAATAACAATAAAGTTCAATTTTTTTCCTTCTTTTATTATTGAAACACAAAACCAGTACAAGTTGGAACAGAAAGGAAAAAAACGAACGACATAAGGGAAAAAACTCCCGCTAACAGACGTCCTATTGCCATTGACGAGTAATATTGCGTTTCAATGTCCCAATAATGTAAGAAATACTAAGTATTATCGAGTAATGTACGTGATTATTTAGAGTTATTAATAAAGTGTTTTAGTGCCTTTTTAAAAGCGTAAAGGTTTGAAAGGTTGATGATATTACGTGGAACGGTAGAGTAAATCTAAATAGAAATTATTTATTTGATGAATTTTAAGTATGTTTAAATTTACAAATACATGATGGGTATGAGAGTTATATGGCAAACAAAGTGCAACACGTAAGAATTTTTTCTGAAGATTAAGTAAAGGTTTTAAGCAAGTTGAGTAGTTACAAGCCCAAATTAAGTTACAATAATTTAAATATGGATAGATAAGTGAATAATACATAATCATCTCAAATGGCA